>JASDQU010308064.1:92371-115710 GCA_032191745.1 Picea mariana | reverse complement strand
TGCTTCATTTTTTATGTCCGCATATCTCATGGACGCAGTATGTTCGATGATGCCTTTTCCCTTGATGAATTGGAGCTGGCCTCCATCGGATGCTGAACCAGTTCATGTATACCATTCTAAGCTTTGGGAGGACAAGGCTTCAGATTTCGTATACGAAATCTTCAACTGGGTGATGGTACTGATGCATGTTGCCATCTTTGATAATCCGCCACCCAGGATATCAGATAGCATCACGGAAAATTTAAGCAGAGTGGTCAATTGGTATGTGGAGAAAGAATTCTCATAGATCAGGGTATTCGGTGCTTCCATCCCTCTGCATGCTTTACCCTTATACCCGACAGGCTGGCTTGTCGTGAGATCGCCAGGCAAACTGTAATTGGCGGTATAAGTAAAGAACTGAAAGGATATTCAAAAAAGGTATGGCCACCTTTTCCTATTCATTTAAACACCTATTCATTATTAGACTTCGAGCATGCAAAGGCCGAGGCAGCAGCCCTAGAAGATATGAATTCGGTTCATATCGAGTTCAAGAAACACTATTCACACAAGGTCGTGAGTAATCATTTGGCCAGTTGTGGCCTTAAAACATTTGAGCATGAGAATTCGCCTCATGATGATATTTTCTGATGCACGAAATCTTATGAAGAGGTTTTGGCTCGAATACAAGTCTTTTCACCCAAAGAGAGGGCCGATGTTGTCAGATTCCAAGAGCACGGGTGGAGTTTCCGTCCTCCATTATTACGGGGTGAAGATCCAATGATAGAAAAGGAGAAACAAATAGAAGCCAGAAGCTCTAAAGGTTCATCGCCTAGCCAAGAAGGACAACAGGATAAAGAAGAGCAAGTTGGGGGGCTGAAACTAGAAGCCGAGGCTTTCGATCCTCCAAGTGAGTCGACTTCGGTCATTACTCTCGGGAAATATTCTAAACAAGTTGGCAATCCCATCACCTTCATTACCCCCCTATAGTCTGCAAAGGAAATCCCGAACGCAGGTTGGATTTTGGGTGAAAAATTGACACCTATGGCAGTTGAAGAGATACCTCCAAATAAATTCTTCTTCAATAATAAGAGGAAAGTGGTTGTGAGACAAGAACTCTACCAAGAGGCAGGTACTGTCTCTAAGAAATATAAAATTTTAACTGATGGGAAAGATATGAAGAAAGTAGAGTTCGCGATGCAAATAGCAGGAACATTGGGTGTTTTCGCCATGGTGAATCAATATTCAGTCAGGACCCTAAAGGATCAGCTAAAATAAAAGAATCATTTGATCAAGACACTAGAGACTAAACTATATGCAGCAGAGGCTGCTACTAAAGATCAGGAAAGTGCGACTTTAGAGCAAGAAAGAATAAAAGATCAAAAAGAAATTGAGCAGCTTAAAGTCAATCTCGAACAGACACAGTTGAAGGTTCAGAGGAGTCAGACTCAGATAAGCCAGCAGGGAGAATTAATAGACCAGCTTCGGGCCAAACTAGAATTCACCGAAAGCTAGGTAATCGATATCGGGATATTTCAATCCCAAGCAATAGAGATCAGAAAAAGGTTATCGACGGTGCAGCAGGGTTTTCTTGCAAAAGTGGACACAATTCAAAGCAGCTTCCAACTCATTGATCAGGTGTTGGAAAACCTCTCTCTTAAAGAAAGGGATGCCGAAGCAACTCGGGTGGTTTTCCAGGAGGCTATTATAGCCACAGCGAGAAGGGAAACAAGCAGTAGTTCTAGTTTTCCCATCGCACARCAGACTAGGGGTAATATCTTGTTGAAATAATGGGAGTGAAATATATCCGAAGGCAAACAACAAGCTACGAAGCTGAGGAAATCTTGCGAAGAAACTTTTGTTTTGTTAAGTGAGATTTGTTTGGGTTATGATGATGAAAGTGGCATGGAGATACTGGGTCAGATCAATACAKCTAAATATATGCTAAATATCAAGGAAAATGAAGAAAGAGAATTAGCCAAAATATCACAAATAACTCAAACAGACATAGTGCAAATAGACAAATGGCTAATTAAACTGAGTATGTTGTTATGCTCTATCAATGCCAAAGATCAGCATGTGGAGGGAAAGTTGTTGCTATTGATGAAAGACTGTTATTTGAGGCAAATAATCAAGCAGAGCCATCTAAGTTGATATCACAGCTGGTGGAGAAGTGCATTATTTGCACGGAGCAGGCGAAGAGGCAGGTTTCGAGTACCAAATGAGAACAGAGATAACGAAATGAAACGTTTCGACTCCTTGATTGTAACCGAAAACCTATGGAACTATTGAGATTCCAACGCAAAATAATTTGTATAAATATACATTTTGAAGAAAGAAAAAAGGCTGGACCTTTTTTGTTATTTGTAATAGAGACTATCTCTTTTCGAGATTAATACAAAGCAATCTAGAGATTCCTAATTCCGTCACTACTGTGTTATGAGTTTGTTCTCTCTGTTATTTCATATTCATTTTTAATTCATTTATATATATTTGATGAATTTTGCATTGCAATTTAGTAAAACTTCTACTGTAGTGATTAATATTTAGCTATCTATTGTTTACAGTTTTTCCTCTGTATCGGCTTACTAGAAGGTACAAGACCTGTGAATCTTTAGGTTGTCATATTTTATGCTTCATGAGATCATTTCTTATCTTATTTTCTTCTTCTGCTTACAGAGTGAGATTCTCCCTCGATAGGAGCCTTATTCTATAGACAGCTTAATGTTTTTCTCCATAATTCATACACCATTTATTTCCATATAACGCAGTTACGGAAAAAGGCCTTTGGTTTGCAATTTGCTTTTAATATTGATTTCTAAAGTTCTCTTTTATAAAATCAAATTCATACAGCATAAAAACTTTCAAATTTCATTAAGTTTTATGTTCCTCTATGACTGTCCCTGTTGTAAGACAACCCAATATTGAACCTCGTTTGACAGATCAAACCCATATTACTTTAAATCTCTTTGATACATACTTAAAACGGCCAACAGCCGAGTAGAACTCGAATGTTCATGGGATGAAATTGAAAGGGATATAAACATCCAGGAACAGTTGGAAGCCAGACAACGACAACCTAGAAATCAACCCTAGCTTCCTTTCCCGAAGGTATACCCTCTTCATTTTTACATCCTACTAACTTTCGAATGCCTAGACACTGTACTTTTTAAAGCCTTACGTACAGACTCTGGAAAAACATCTTTTTGGCGCCGTTGCCAGGGACGAAGTTACGAAACCATTTCCCTGGGAAGAACGACATATTTTCAAGTTTCACCCTTTGATAGTGAACAAAGAGTGAGCACTTTCTAAAAGGATTTTCTTATCTTTCACTCTGCGACTCTACATATAAGTAAGTTGGCATTCGATCGAAGGAATACCAGACAAAACCCAGAAAACAAGCAAACCACGCCTGTTTCAGATCCTGAAAAAATACTAAAATCCAGAGGTTCTCTTAAGCCGACTATTGCAGTCTATCAGCTTAAAAACCCACAGCCCAAGACCAAAAGTGCTTGTGAACCTTCAACTTCGCATAGTACACCTCCCAAAACCACTAATTCATTTCTATTCATCTCTGTAGTTAAAAGTGAAATCCTTCTGAAAACCTCTGTCGGATACAAAGGTAAAAACCCGGCAGTAAATTTATCAGCAATTGATATCCTGCTGACTCTCCTTTCAGACTTCCCGACCTCACCAAGTCTCGAAGAGTATACTATATACTCAAATCCCATACCCAAGAGATCCCCTGATTACGTCTCCTGCAAATCCGAAGAGCCGAGTCCTCGCATCCCCATTCACTCGTCTTCGTTTCTCTCATCTCTTGAAGAAGCTAAGAATCCATTTTTAGTATTCCAGAACCCGCTATATAACACACCCCATCCCCATTAGGTAATACCAATGGTGGCCACTGGAGGAGGAGCAGGGGGCCAAGAGCCTCCCCCGCCCCCTAGAGTCTTCACTAAAGTAGCTACGAGATATGCACCTTTAGTTCTACCCGCGCCTCTTCATAATCTTTCTGAAAATTATATAAAAAATTTACCGAAATTTACAGGGGAAGGGGATTTAACTGCAGCCAAACATATAAATTTCTTCGATCAATTCACTGATATTCTAGGTATGGAACATGAAGACATTTATTCGAGATTATTTGTTCAAAATTTTGAAGGACAGGTACAAACCTGGTTTCGAAGCCTACCCGTAGGGTCTATCCTATCTTACGATGCCTTAGAAGATGCCTTTCTTAGACAATGGGGTGAGAGAAAAGACCACTTATATTATCTAACCGAGTTCGGATCTTTAAAGAAAAGAAATTCAGAAATAGTGATGGAATTTATCCAAAGATTTAATAAAATGTATAATAAGATCCCAGTCGAATTCAAACCCTCCCAACCTGTAGCCAAAGTAACCTTCACAGGAGCTTTCAAACCCGACTTCGCTCTTCTCTTAAGAGAAAGGCAGGGGGCTACCTTAACCCGAATGCAGGATGATGCTGTAGAAATTGAATCTAACATGATGGCCTCTAGTAAGTTGAAAGCTAGGATAGAAACGGGGAATAGAGAAACTAGACGTTTTAGGGAACAAGTGGACCCTCAGGATCTAATAGATCTGTAGACGACAAAATGGATGATATGGCTAGGGTAATTAAAGAATTGTCGAATAAGATTTCCAAAATGGAGCTAGACCAATCCAAGAGTGATCCTTGCATTAAAAGAGAATTCAGAAGAAACCCCAAACCTCAAAATCAACAAAGGAAGGTTAAAAATGAAGATCAGAAAATCCAAACCCCTTTAAAAAATGAAAATTTTATAGGAGGAAATGACCTAGAATATTTTGAGGGACTTGAGGAAGATGTGACAAATTTGGGCGATGACTACAGTCAGCCCTATGTAACTAAAGAAGATTATGAGAGGTCGTTGAACACACCCCAATCGTCAAATGAAGAAGATGATATAAACAACAATGACTTCATTGTATGTCAAGAAATGTCTGATTCCATGACAGCTAGGGTCCAAGCGAGGTATAACTTGAGGTCTAAAAACAAACCTACATCGATTCCTCAACCAAAGAAAATTCTCCCTAGAGGGGAAATATATGTGCCTTCCCTGAAAGAGACTGAAACGTCAAACAACAAAACAAAGGAGGCAGACTCGTCGAACCTCAAAACAAAGGAAGTTGAGACCCAAACTAAGGAAATCAAGACAGTCTAAACACCCTCACTAGTAAGTAAGCTCATGAGTAATAAATCAGCTCAGACAAATAAGTTAGATAAGAAAGACCTCGAGGTTTTAACCAGAGAAATGGACAAAGGTGGCGGTGGTTTTAGTGTCAAAAACGAAATAAATAGGATCAAAATACTGATTCCGCTGGTTGAATTAGTAAAAAACCGTGCATATCAAAAACAGATAACCAAGGTGATAGGTTGTTCGGACCAAGAATGTCAATCAGATGAAATAAATTTGGAAGATGGAAATCCAAATATCACTTTCAGTCCACTTTTTGAGGGCGCTAGAGACACCATTGCCCCTTTCTATATCACCCTAAATGTGCATGATCGACTGTTGCATAACTACATGCTAGATTCTGGAGCTTCACATAATGTGATGCCCAAAGCTATTATGGATAGACTAGGCCTCGAGATCACCCGATCTTATGAATATCTCTACTCTTTTGATTCAAGAAGAGTCAAGTGCTTAGGTATGATAAAATATTTAGTAGTTACCCTTGCACAGGTCCCAGTCAAAAGTGTTCTGATGGATGTAGTTATTGTTGATATCCCCCCAAAATATGGATTACTATTATCAAGGTCATGGGGAGCCAAACTTGGGGGATCCCTTCAATTGGACATGACTTATGCCACAANCATGCTAGATTCTGGAGCTTCACATAATGTGATGCCCAAAGCTATTATGGATAGACTAGGCCTCGAGATCACCCGATCTTATGAATATCTCTACTCTTTTGATTCAAGAAGAGTCAAGTGCTTAGGTATGATAAAATATTTAGTAGTCACCCTTGCACAGGTCCCAGTCAAAAGTGTTCTGATGGATGTAGTTATTGTTGATATCCCCCCAAAATATGGATTACTATTATCAAGGTCATGGGGAGCCAAACCTGGGGGATCCCTTCAATTGGACATGACTTATGCCACAATTCCTATATTTGGTGGGCAACTTACTAGGTTATACAAGGAAACGAGGTTAGCCTATACCGTGAGCGATCCTCAGAATCCCAACAATTTTTCTGTTTACATTGTTGATCAAGATCTAGGAAATTGTATTTTGTCTTTTGATGATGGTATAGATAGTTGCATGGAAGAAAACTACATATACGAGAAAGATTCTAAAAGTATGCGTAGTACAGGGATCTAGAAAAAAAAAATTGATGGTGCTCTGTCATGTAAAGGAGCCGGTGCAGGAGTACTTTTTGTGGCACCTGAAAATAGGTTTGTCTTCCCTTTTTCTTACAGGCTTCAATGGGATATAGACTACACTAACAATGTATGTGAGTATGAAGCTTTAGTTTTAGGATTGGAAGCTACCAAGAAACTGAACATAAAGAACCTAGAAGTATATGGAGATGCTGAGTTGATAGTCAAATAGATAAATTGACAATACCAGGCCAAACACCCGAGATTAAGAGCATATAGAAATTGTGCCTGGGATCTAATGGAAAATTTCTTCTCATCTGTAAATATCCACTTCATACCATGCGCCAAAAATTTGCAGGCCAATTCATTAGCCAAGGCAGCCTCGACTTTCGCTCCCCCCATGAATTTTAAATTAAAATACCATATAGAGGTAAGACATAGACCATCCATCCTGAACAACATACAACACTGGCAGGTTTTCGAGGATGACGAACAGATCTGAAAGTTACTTGAAGCAGTGAGTGACTTTTCTGAAACACACATTGATCAAGAGAATCAAAATGATCACATGTGGATCATGCAAGAAGGAGAAGACCCTCAGGAGTTCCGAGAAAAAATTGCCAACCATCGCATGTTAGTTTTAAAAAATAATTAGATTCCAAAGGGACTAATCCCCCTGGAGAGACTTTCCGATCAAAATGACATGCCTTTAAAATCTACTCTTCAACCCCAACCAGAATAGGTTGAAGATTGCGATATAGGGACAAAAGAAGAACCCAGGATGGTGAAAATATCAAAGTATCTTCCTCCTGAGGTGAAAAATAAGTATAAAGATTTGCTTGCATGATATAAATATGTTTTTTCTTGGTCTTATGAAGAGCTTAGGACTTACGAAACTACCATGATTGAACACAAGATACCTCTAAAGCCTAGTATCAAACCCTTTAGGAAAAATCTTAGACAAATCAACCCTATCTTATTACCCGTAGTCAAAAGAGAAGTCAAGAAGTTTTTAGATGTGAAAATAATAGTACCACTGAGATACTCCGATTGGGTGGTGAACCTGGTTCCGGTTAGAAAAAAGAGTGGAGAGATTAGACTGTGTGTTGACTTCATAAATTTAAATAAATCTTCACTAAAAGATAACTATCCTTTACCTAAAATGGATCACGTCTTAGAAAAGGTAGTCGGAGCAAATAGGATGTCTATGATCGACGGTTTCTCTAGGTATAATCAAATTGCAGTAAACGAACAAGATAAGGAAAAAACAGCTTTCACTACACCCTGAGGTACATTCATGTATGATAAAATGCCTTTTGGTCTAATGAATGCGGGTGCCACTTTCCAGCATGCTATGGATATCACCTTTGTCGACAAAAGAGACAAGTTTGTAGTTATCTACCTCGACGATCTAATAATTTTTTATAAGTCTGACGAAGACCATTTAATACATCTCAAAAAGACTTTTGAAAAATATCGCAGGTTCAGTCTATCTTTAAACCCTAAAAAGTCTCACTTCGCCATGCGGGAAGGTAAACTCCTGGGCCATATTGTGTCCCGAGATGGAATTAAAATTGATCCCAGTAGGGTTCAAGCTATAGACACAATAAATATTCCTAGAAATGTAAAGGAAATCCAGTCATTCTTAGGAAAGATAAACTTTTTGAGAAGGTTTATTCCAAAATTCACTGAAATTGTGAAATTAATCATAGGTATGTTAAAGAAAAACAACGAGGTAAAATGGACAGCAGAGACCAAAGAATCGTTTGCACGTATCAAGAGGGTTATAAGCGAGGCACATGTACTAGCAAGCCCTGACTATCTAAAGGATTTTCTCATTTTCTCATTCACTTCCGAGCACACTATTGCTGTAGTGCTCCTCCAAAAAAATGAGGAGGGTTTCGAACAACCGATAGCCTTTTTCAGAAAAAGTCTCAAAGACGCGGAACTAAAATACGATGTAATGGAAAAACAAGAATATGCTATGGTAAAGGCATTAAAGGATTTTAGGACTTATGTATTACATTCCAAGATAATCGCGTATGTACCTACTAGCTCTGTAAAAGACATTCTAGTGCAGCTTGATAGTGATGGCAGAAGGGGATGGTGGCTCACAAAAATTCAAGAATTTGATCTAGAAATAAAGCCGATGAAGCTGATAAAGGGTCAAGGTTTGGCTAAACTCTTCGATGAATCCAATTATAGAGCCCTTGGCATAAATATCATACAGGGATGTCGAGAAGAGGAAGATATTAACAAGCTCTATGAGCAAACAAGTGAAGTCAGGATCGAAGAGATGTTTACATCCTCTGACTGGTACAAAAACATAGTATCCTACCTACTGACTTTGAACTGCCCCAATGATTTATCTCCATTCAAAGCCAGAACCCTAAAGCTACATGCGGTCAAATACTGTATATCTGAGGGTAAATTGTTTTGGAAGGATCCACTTGGCTTCCTGTTGGTTTGTTTGGTTGAAACTGAAATAGAGAGGGTCATAAGTGAATTCCACGAAGGAGTATGTGGGGGACATCACGCTTGGAGAGCAACATCTTATAAAATCTTAAGGGCAGGGTATTATTGGCCTAAACATTTCTCGGATGTAAATGCCAAAGTCAGGGCTTGCGACCCTTGCCAACTATTCGTAGGCAAGTATAAACTCCCATCACTACCTTTAGTTCCAGTCAAAACAGAGGCTCCTTTTCAGCAATGGGGACTGGATTTTATAGGCGAAATTAACCCCCATTCCAGTGCTCAACACAAATGGATCCTAACCACCACAGATTACTTTACTAAATGGGTAGAGGTTATTCCTACCAGGAGGGATACAGATTCAGTGGTAATAGATTTCCTAGAAGAAAATATTTTATCTAGATTCGACTGCCCCCAAAAGATAGTAACAGATAATGCTCAGGCTTTTAAATCTATGGCTATGATCAGTTTTTGCCAAAAGTAAAATATTGTACTCGTCCATTCAACGGCATATTATCCCCAAGGGAATGGACTGGCCGAATCTTTGAACAAGAGTCTAAACAACATAATTAAGAAAGTGTTGAACGAGAACAAGAGATCTTGGCATGTACATCTAACATACGCACTATGGGCAAATTGGATTGGCACAAAAAAATCCATCGGTATTTCTCCTTTCCAGATGGTATACGCGACTGACGTGGTATTACCTAGAAACTTAGCACTTCCCGTGATGAAACTATGGCAAGATGAGAAAGAATAACCAAACCACTTCACAAGGAGAATAAATCAGCTGATCGAATTGCAGCAGAACAGGGTCAAGGTGGACGAAAGATTGCAAAAATATCAAGACGACATGAAAATGTTATTTGACTGTAAGACAAAAGACAGAGAGTTTCTTCCAAGAGATTTGGTCTTAAGATGGGATGCTAGGAAGGAAGATCCGGCGAAACATGGTAAATTCGATCATATTTGGTATGGACCATTTAGAGTCGCAACTTTCGAAGGAAAAAATTCATTTTTATTAGAAAATCTGGATGGTAAAATCTTCAACGCCCCTATCAATGGGCGTTATCTAAAACACTACATGACATAATTAGTTCTTTGAGGTTTTCCATTGTATATACTATTTTGTATTTGCTTTCTATTTCATGATTCCCTTAAGGTAAGTTTTCAATTTTTATTTTTTAGGTTAATATAAGTAGAGATACACGGTTTTCAAATACTTTTAATTTTTTTTTTTTAAAGGACACTCTTTGTGTTTACAAGATTTTGGTTTGCAAACTAAATGAACAAATGGAGAAAACAGAAGATCATGTATCGGAGATCTGCATTCGCCGAAAATAGGTGACAGAAAAGGTTTTCGGTTATTTTAAAATGGTAAGGTAAAGGCACGAACTCCTGAAAATTCTATTCCTTAAGAAAGCAGAGATCTCCAAAAACATCATAAAGGTCCCATAAATCTAATGTTCTTACTTAATTGATTATTAAAAAGTACAGTTACTTGCTCTAGGCCCAATTAATTTTAACTTAAAACATAGATAGGTGGTAGTTAAAACAAACAGAAAGTGAAGCATCTCTAGAGAAGGGCTTAAAAAAAATAAAAAAAAAGCGGTTTTAATTTTCGATGCCTGCCCCTCAGCATACCAACATCTATCCGTCACCTTTTTTTCGGTCCTTAGATTTGTCTTCTTAAAAATGCCAAATTTCTTTTTGGATTTATATACGTAGGGAGAAGAGATTATGTTTAAACTTTGAAAGTTGTAAGCATGTTTTGGAAAGAAGGCTGGTCTTCACAGCTCCTCGGTCTCTTACTAAACAAGTTATGCGTAGGTGGATCCTGACTTTTCTAGGTTTTTCAACAGTTTCGAAGGGTTAAGGCTTACTCAAAAGAAAACCCCCCAATAAATGTTTCCCCCTTTTCTCCCTGCGGACCCAAGGTGTTGTGAAAGTCAAAGGAAGGTTGGCACTGAGTAATCAAAGTAAGTTGACATACCTACATTGCAAAATATTACACAGATATCACCCCTTATACAATCTGATTGCCCCCACTTCGTATTCTCAAAAGAAAATAAAAAGACAGATGATGAAAGGAAAGTCATATCTAATTGTACATCTAGTTTTAAGAGACGGTGAAAGGAAATTCAGAAATGATTGCCCTCGTCTCAGCATTTAAATGCATAGATACATTTCGAAGTGGTGAAAGGAAATTCAGCCAAAAAGGGGCAGATAACTTCACCGGGGTACTGAACAGGCCCACTGGTAGTGAAGCAATATCTGAGATATCTGTAAGGCTGTCATACATGAATATCACTCAACTCTGGTAATCAACTTTCTCAAGACCGGATCCACATCCTAAGTCCAGACAGGACTCCCCATTTAAAAAATGCCATAAATTTCATTCGATGTAATCCAAAAAACTGCAAAGATCTGTTGGATTTCCTAGAACTATTTTGATTTGTTCTAATGCAGACCTAAACTTAGTAAAGAGAAAGAGAAAGTTACGAAAGGGACTATAGCTGAGTGAGAAATATATTTGAGTATTGAAAAGACTTACAGCAGTAAAAGACAAAAATCTTTTCTTCCCTCGGTTTTTTTCACAGAAGTGAAACCAGTGACTCCATTTACCCAATACAGGCATGAGCTCTATTGTTCTTCCTGTCTCACAAGGAAACGGGATCCCTAGTTGGAGACTATGTTGGAGCCTCATTTTTCATTTGGTTCAAATCTATTTTAAAGGTCAAATGTTGGTTCTTAAGTTCTTTTTTGCTTCGTGACATTCACCTACTAAAAATCTCAGTAGTCTCGACATGTGAAATAGCAGGAGATGTGATGTTTCATAAGTTACCACTTTTATCGTTAAATGAAGGTTGTTGTTCTTCGTACCTCGGAATATCACTCTTTGGGAGTTACAAGTCACAAGATTTACAAACCCCGATGTGCGAGGTCGCGAAAAGTTTCAAAAAATTACCTCAAGTGAAAGCTAAGAGTGGGACCATGTAAACCCCAATCAAATGCTATCGGGATTTCGCATCTCGGCATTTACTCTCTACTAAAACATTACCGTCATAACCTCGAAAGACGAAGCCATGAGATCCTCACATAAGTAACCCAGGTAACGTCCAGAGTGTTTAGTTTGACCATGGTTAAAGCCTCTCGGGATTTCGCGACTCAACATACGTTCGTCCCAAAAATTATACCCTCGAAGCCCCGAGTCGCAAAGTCGCGATATAAATTAAAACATGATTAATAAAACATTTAATCTGATTACGTCCTCACTTAAATAAATCTAATCATCGCAAGCTCAGGTTTTGGAGGTTCAAAAGGTCAGAGTTAATAGTCCCGATACGGCGAACGTCGAAATGTTGATTTAAATCCTGATTAAGGAAGCCAAGCTAGCCTAATCAATGTTTAATGCAAATGATAATAATGCACAATTTACGAGGTAATTTCAAATGTTCCTTGCACCAGCTTGTGCCATGAACCATCGAATTTTATGGCATTAATTGAAAATAAGGCGAAACGGCATAGTAAGGATATGGTTTTTATTGCCAAAATCTCTATCTAATTATGATTGGACCATTATGTTCATAAGGACATCGATATGTTAAATGGTCGAAGATATAGATATTTTGCTTCCTATTTTATTCATAAAGTTCATTTCTATCCCACACAGAGAAGTTTTTCTCAGTAAGCTAACTTCTATATGTATACGCATTTTTATTGCAAAAGAGAAAAGTTACAATCCCCTGCCATGGCCCTGCGAAAAGTATCCAAGGAAAGCGCAGAGGTTTCAGGACAATGTTCTGATAATATTTCGGATACTTCACCTCGAAGTGTTGATTACGTACAAACCTGGTCATATGTCTTAGAGGTGTTGCAATCACATTTGGTGAACTACTCAAACGATTCTAGTGAAAATGAGACAGACGACATGACTACCAAATACAAGATCGTCGTCCAGGCAGAGATGCACAAAGTAGCGGCTCGACCACGTCTTCTACCTTACTATTACATGATCCGATGGGCACTAGATAATGTAGACATCCCTACCAGAACCATCATCAGCGAGCAGGGGGTCATTGTTGGGACCTTCAGACCAGAAATCTTACAAGTTATGTACAAATTACCACCCATGTCAGACTTCTCGTACAATCCATAGTTTCTAGATGGTTTTAAAAAGAAGGAATGTGAGCAATACGTGAAAAGTTTATCTAATTTTATTAAGGATTGGGTCTCACAACCAGCGAAGTTCAGGGCTGACAACAATGAAATTTATTCCATATCTTCTTTGGAACCACAGTTCAAATACGTAGCGATGAGGACCTGTAGATTGTATGGGAGGGAAGACACCACACATTTTTTCCTCCAATGGGTTCCCTTGATATACTTAGTAGCAGAAGGMTCTTCTTTTGACTATGCTAAAATGTTATCAGATAGCCTAACCATTCGGATTACAAAATATCGAACACAGAAAGAGAGTGGGAAAGTTGCTTCATTTTTTATGTCCGCATATCTCATGGACGCAGTATGTTCCATGACACCTTTTCCCTTGATGAATTGGAGCTAGGATCCATCAGATGTTGAACCAGTTCATGTATACCATTCTAAGATTTTGGAGGACAAGGCTTCGGATTTCATATACGAAATATTCAATTGGGTGATGGTACTGATGCATGTTGCCATCTTAGGTAATCCGCCACCTAGGATATCGGATAGCATCACAGAAAATTTAAGCAGAGTGGTCGATTGGTATGTGGAGAAAGAATTCTCACACATCAGGGTGTTCGGTTCTTCCATCCCTCTACATGATTTACCCTTACTTATACCCGACAGGCTGGCTTGTTGTGAGATCGTCAGGCAAACTGTAATTGGCGGTATAAGTAAAGAACTGAAAGGGTATTCAAAAAAGGTATGGCCACCTTTTCCTATTCATTTAAACACCTATTCATTATTAGACTTTGAGCATGCAAAGGCTGAGGCAGTAGCCCTAGAAGATATAAATTTGGTTCATATCAAATTCAAGAAACACGATCCACACAAGGTCATGAGCAGTCATTTGGCCAGCTGTGGCCTTAAAATATTTGAGCATGAGAATTCGCCTCACGATGATATTTTTTGAGGCGGGAAATCTTATGACGAGGTTTTGGCTCAAATACAAGTCCTGTCACCCGAAGAGAGGGCCGATGTTGTCAGATTCCAAGAGCACAGGCGGAGTTTCCTTCCTCTAGTATTACGGGGTGAAGATCCGATGATAGCAAAGGAGCAGTAAACAGAAGCCGGAGGCTCTAAAGGTTCAGCGCTTGGCCAAGAAGGACAACAGGATAAAGAAGAGCAAGTTAAGGGCCCAAAACCGGATGCCAAGGCTTTCGATCCTCCAAGCGAGTCGACTTCGGTCATTACTCTCGGGAAATCTTCTAAACAGGTCGGCAATCCCATCGCCTCCATTACCCCCCTACAGTCTGCAAAGGAAATCCCAGACGCAGGTTGAATTTTGGGTGAAAAATTGACACATATAGCAGTTGAAGAGCTACCTCCGAATGAATTCTTCTTCGATAAGAAGAGGAAAGTGGTTGTGAGACAAGAACTCTACCAAGAGGTAGGTACTGTCTCTAAGAAATATAAATTTAATTGATGGGAAAGATATGAAGAAAGTAGAGTTTTTGACGCAAATAGCAGGAACATTGGGTACTTTCACCATAGTGAATCAATATTCAGTTGGGACCCTAAAGGATCAGCTAAAACGAAAGAATCGTTTGATCAAGACACTAGAGACTAAACTATCTACAGCAGAGGCTACTACTAAAGATCAGGCAAGTGCGAATTTAGAGCAAGCAATAATAAAAGATCAAAAAGAAATCGAGCGGCTTAAAGTTGATATCGAACAGACACAGTTAAAGGTTTAGACGAGTCAGACTCAGATAAGCCAGTAGGGAGAATTAATAGACCAACTTCGGGCCAAACTAGAATTTGTTGAAAGCCAGGTAATCAATATCGAGATATTTCAATCCCAAGCAATAGAGATCAGAAAAAGGTTATCGGCGACGCAGCAGGGTTTGCTTGCAAAAGTGGAAACAATTCAAAGTAGCTTCCAACTCATCGATCAGGTGTTGGAAAACCTCTCTCTTAAAGAAATGGATGCCAGAGTAGCTCGGGTGGCATTCCAGGAGGCTATTATAGCCACAACGAGAAGGGAAGTGAGTAGTAGTTCTAGTTTTCCCATCGCAGAGCAGACTAGGGGTAATATCTTGTTGAAAGAATGGGAGTGAAATATATCCGAAGGCAAACAACAAGCTACAAAACTGAGGAAATCTGCAAAGAAATTTTCAGTTTGTTAAGTGATATTTGTTTGGGTTCCGATGATGAAAGTGGCATGGAGATACTAGGTCAGATCAATACAGCTAAATATATGCTAAATATCAAGGAAAATGAAGAAAGAGAATTAGCCAAAATATCACAAATAACTCAAACAGACATAGTGCAAATAGACAAATGGCTAATTAAACCGAGTATGTTGTTATGCTCTATCAATGCCAAAGATCAGCATGTGGAGGGAAAGTTGCCGCTATTGATGAAAGACTGCTATATTTTTTAGGCAAATAATCAAGCAGAGCCATCTAAGTTGATATCACAGCTGGTGGAGAAGTGCATTATTTGCACAGAGCAGGCGAAGAGGCAGGTTTCAGGTACCAAATGAGAACAGAGATAATGAAACGAAACATTTCGACTCCTTGATTATAACCGAAAAGCTCTGGAACTATTGAGATTCTAACGCAAAAGAATTTTCATAAATATACATTTTGAAGAAAGAAAAAAGGCTGGACCTTTTTGATTATTTGTAATAGAGACTGTCTCTTTTCGAGATTAATACAAAGAAATCCGGAGATTTCTAATTCCATCACCACTGTGTTATGAGTTTGTTCTCTCTGTTATTTCATATTCATTTTTAATTCATTTATATATATCTGATGAATGTGGCATTGCAATTTAGTAAAACTTCTACTGCAATGATTAATATTTAGCTATCTATTTTTTATAGTTTTTCCTTTGTATCGTCTTACTAGCAGGTACAAGACCTGTGAATCTTTAGGTTGTCATATTTTATGGTTTATCAGATCATTTCTTATCTTATTTTCTTCTTCTGCTTACAGAGTGAGATTCTCCCTCAATAGGAGCCTTATTCTATAGACAACTTAATGTTTTTCTCCATAATTCATACACCATTTATTTCCATATAACGCAGTTACGGAAAAAGGCCTTTGGTTTGCAATTTGCTTTTAATATTGATTTCTAAAGTTCTCTTTTATAAAATCAAATTCATACAGCATAAAAACTTTCGGATTTCTTTAAGTTTTATGTTCCTCTATGACTGTCCTTGTTGTAAGACAACCCAATATTGAACCCGGTTTGACAGATCAAACCCATATTGCTTTAAATCTCTTTGATACCATACTTAAAATGGTTAACACCCGAGTAGAACTCGAACGTTCATGGGCTGCAATTGAAAGGGATATAAACATCCAGGAACAATTGGAAGCCAAACAGTGACAACCTAGAAATCAACCCTAGTTTCCTTTCCCGAAGGTATACCCTCTTCCTTTTTACATCCTACTAACTTTCGGATGCCTAGACACTATACTTTTTAAAGCCTTAAGTACAGACTCTGGAACAACAGAGGTCAACATGATTTATCTTACTATGGGAAGCAATAATGTCAACAACTTGGATGGCACCCTGTTTATCACAGTAGATTGTATTTGAGATCTGAACATGAAATCCAAGTTCTCCTAGAAGTTGGAGGATCTACAATGCTTCAGCACCTACTTGAATGGTGCCACAATATTTTTCTTTCATAATCGATAAAGAGAATACCTTATGTTTATTGCATGACCATGCCAATGGTCCAGTGCTCAGATGAAACACATAGCCAAAAGTGGAATTAAAATAATCATTGTCACTATCCTAGTCAGAGTTGGTGAAGCCGACTAGCGAATGTGAACTTCGACAATACTTGATACCAAAATGAGTGGTACCCCTAAGATATCAGATAATTCATTTGACTACTTTCTAGTTCCTTTCGTTTGGGTCTTGCACAAACCAAGAAACCACACCAACAACAAAGGAAATGTTAGGTAAACTATGAGTAAGATAAATAATATTGTCAACCAGTTGTTGATAAAGTGTATCATCAATTGCGGGTGTTTGAAAATTTTTGGTAAGATTCACGCCATATTTAAAAGGAGTAGAACAAGGCTTATAGTCATCCATCTTAAAATGTGTCAAAAAATACATCACACAATGGTAATACTTGAAGACCCAAAAAATAATGAAGAGTACCAAGATCTGTCATATCAAAGGTGTCAGCATGTTGTTTATTCAATCTATTCATGAGATCATTATTATTTCTAGTAATGAGAAGATCATATACATATACAACAACAATCAAAGTGTCTCCATTGGTATGGAGTATATACAATCTATGATCAAATTCACAACGTTTGAAACCAAATTGAAGAAATAAACTATTTATCTTAGCATACCAAGATTAGGGAGCCTGATTCAAACCATAGAGCGACTTATTTAGTCAATAAACCAAGTTAGAATATTTCACAAAACTAGGTGTTTGTTGCATGAAAATTTATTTAGATAGATCTCCATGAAGAAAGGAACTCTTCACATCCATTTGATGGATTTTCCATCCAAAGCTAGTATCAAGGGAAAGAATCAATCAAAAAACGTTCATCTTTTCAATGAGATAAAATGTCTCAATGTAGTCGATACCTTCTTGTTGATAAAACCCCTTCACAACAAGGCGTGATTCATGTCACTCATCAATACCTTCAAAGGTAAATTTGGTCTTATAGACCCATTTACACTTCACAATTTTCTTTCCTTGCAATCGGTGAACTAAGTCCCAAGTGTGATTCTTCGACAAAGAATCAATTTATGTCTGCATAGCTTATTCCCATTCAATTTTTCATTGAGCATCTGAGTAGGAAACATGGTCAATAGTTTCAAGTACACAAGTTATCAAGGAAACGTTGGCATGTTGCTTTTGAATTCGAGTTTGTCGTCTAGAGGAAACATCACCAACATCAGCTCCAACAACTTCAATTATCTTGGCATCCCATATGGGTAGACAAGAAATAGGTGAGATGGTGGTCACTACAGCAATTCGATCAAAATTCGGAGGGTTTTTAGTTGGTGGACTAGTCAAAACAAAGAACAACGAACTAGTCAACGATGAGGTTGATGGTAAGTCTGACTGTCCAATTGAAGGAATATAATATGGAACAAGAGAACAAATGTCAGAGACAACATCAAAGGGATCATCATGTAGCAATCTAGAGGAGGCATTCAATAACTTGATTTCAGAATACTTCTCATCAAACCATAAATTTCATCTGATAATAATTTGTCATTTGACATGATCAAACAATTGATAGGATTTTGAATCTTCAAATTACGCATCATGATGCAACATAGGGTGCATTTTTCTATCCCTTAGGTTTTCGGTTGTAGTATGTAGGTTTCTGTAGCACTCCCAACCCCCTAATACTCACTTAGGATGGTGGGGTATCACAATTTCTCCCTTCTTCTACACTCGGTGATTACTTGGGAACATTAATGTCTATGTGAGGACTTCTCCTATCAATATGTAAGTTATGTTTCTTCTTATAAATTCAATGCTACAGGCCTCTTCTGGAGTCAGTTGAGGTATCCAAGAATCCAAACACCCCAATCGGATGTTTAGTATTCCTCCTTGACCTCATCTACACATCCAATAGCTAATTTAGACTTACTCCCATCAAGGTACTTACTCACCAGAGTCATCAACCTCTCCTATGGAATCATTTCGACAGATTACTTAAGGATATAACAACTTTTGGATATCCCAGTTCAATGGGTACGATTTCATCGAAGCCTCTACCCAGTCGATGGTTGCCCTCTTATCATGTCCTAGTCTTACCATCCCTAATGGGGTCCACTTCGATTCATGCCTAAGATCAAGTCTCTCCCATTCCAAATCGACGGTCTACTTTCCTTCTCAGAACGCCTCCTTATCGGAGCATATTTTTTCTAGCTCCATTGACTACTCTGAATCAGCCACTTTGAATGCATCTACTCTAACAAATCAAATGGTCCTCATTCATTTGATCCAATGGATGAAGTGTGCCTTAGAGGTTCCAACTGATCACTAGGTAAGGTATACAGACTCTCCTCCTAGGGAAGTTCTCATGAGATCTGACGACTGTGATTCCACAAGAATTTTCTGCGCGATCTACAGTCCTCATACTTCTTGTTGTTGGATTTCATCTTCTAATATTCCTTCCATATCCCCAACTAACCTTACTCCAATAGACTATCATATGAATCCAATGATCCAAAATCCACCATATCCATACTCTGATGGATCAACGAGTCTTGTTAACTTGGGATTTCCCTCATCGAGGTCATATTACGGTATATCCCTTGATTGAATGGATGGGTAGCCCATCCAATCAAAGTTATATATCTACTCACCATGCTGATCCAATAGATAGGAGTCATCCCAAATGAACTCAGGTTTTCTTCAGGAAAAATATCTTGATTCTGGACTTAAAGATTCATGAATTTATTCAAGGATTTTCACCAAATCTCTAAGGGTCGAAAAAAAAACTCTAATACCATCATAGGCATATCTATTTTATGTGAAGGTAAGATATTGCATATATTGCAATATTTCCACACAAAGATTGCAACTACCTCAAAACTCAAGGTCCTCCTTTTTTCATAGGAATCGCTCTAGTCAACAGGACATCCACATCATCAGTTAAATTTTTTTTTGTCCATGTCTTGCAAGATTTCCTCTAAAGATATAAGGTCCATAGGGATACAGACTGCCCATACTTACTCATTTTCACAATTTAACAAGTAACCATGGAAACATCATTACATCCCATTTATTCATAGGTTTCATTTATCAATTACAATCATTTACATTTCCCATGGAATCATAAAATTTCATACACCCATCATTCATGCATAAATTAAATGACTCAAGTTATACACTTATCTGATTAAGAAAAATTTCCAATACCAACTGACTGAGAGAGGACACCCTTCATCCCAATCTTAGGCCACACTACAGAGTGCCTTCCTACAATATTCCACCCCCATGCCAAGCCATGATACTACAAGGGGAAATGATTCAGTTGGAATCCTAGCTTGAGATGATCTAGGAAAGTTACTCTCCTTCCCCCCTTTACAACAACAAAATTTTCCCCCTTCCCATTGAGCTCAAGAAATCTATAGGCTTATCAAGTGGCTTCTCAATTGGATTTCCTCTACAAAAGGGAGTTCCTTCTCAACTAAAAAATCCCTCAACAACCTGTCCTTACTAGTGTCAGTTTATTTCCAGTAAGAAAAAAGTCGTAGTCCTTCTTGTTCTAGTATGGATGTGGGTCTTCTCTGTTTCGAGTGATCACTCTCAAATTGGACAAGTTTCCTATTTTATTCAAGGAAACCTTTCAATCTTCTAAATATACACTCTTAGACTCATATGTTATTAGAACTTGTTCTCCATACGTCTGCTACTCATGAATCTGATTAATATTTTTCCTTTTTCTCATCTCCCCATGTGCATGTTTATTTCCTTGGTCTCTGATGCTCAACTCTGCTTTTAGAGCATCCGATTTGACATTCTATTTTTTCTCTATGTCTCTGGTGGTGTTTTTCCTCGTTTGTTTTCTTCCTCCACCAATATTCTTGGGATTCCCATGACCTTCCTACATATGTAACATGTAGTCCACAATTCCCATTATGAAGGGGAAACCGTGATGTCCTGTTGTCGATCATTCAATTGGCCCTTTTCTTCTCCAAACGACCAATCCTTCAACAACCATTAACTTCCTCAACCACTTCCCTGGTGTTGAGGGGTCTGAGATCCCTTTGACTCAATAGTAGGAACCAAACCCACTTGAGAGGCCCAATTAGACTCACAAGTGTTTACTAAGTGGTATGGTTCTCCAGATTCATGATCTCGTTAATTTATCGATGGGATTTAATCGTGAACGATAGATATGTCTTTAGGTGAAAACTTTCCTCAGTCTATGCAGATCTATTTTTTGTTTCTTTTATCACTAGTGGGAAAGAAAGGTGGATCCTAAGCTAAATGACAGAGAGAAATTACAATGGATGGTAGGAAACTAGGTTTTGGGATAACCTTTTATACCTCAGCATGCAGACAATGAGGATCGAAATTAATTTAAGCTAGAAATAATAATATTTGACTTGTAAACATTCAACATCATTTGAGATAACGGTTTCAGAAAGAAAATATATATATATGACAAGACATTAGTGCAAGAAAAGTAATTTTCAATGCTCTATCATCAATCACATATTAACACAATCGATTTCTATTCATCAATTAGAATAAAAGAACAACCACAACCTTATAAGATAACTTAAATAAAAATTACATCAAATCTTACTCAAATCAACAACAAAATGTTGAATTCGAAGACAGAGATAATCCCCCTCAGTCCAATCACATTCACACCTCAGATGAAAGAAGTGTCTTTGGTTCTAAACAGAACTTCTAAATTAAAATAACTTGCACATAAATAATTATCTTACAATATTTTAGAAAAAGTCTTTCTCTCCAAAACCATCGACCCTGATCTCAAGGTCGAGTCTCTTATTTATAAAATAAGTCTAAACTAAAAATAGCTACTAAGTTGTGATAATTCAAGAAAGAAATTTTTCTATCTATTCTCTTTTGATTTTCTTTAGATCATCTAGTCGTTTTATTGAAGTGGATTGTTCCTCTCATATTCTAACCATCTGTAGAAGATATCTTCACATGTATTTGCATATGGGAACCTGTGTTGATCCATCGAAGCGGAGAGGACCTCCTTCATCTCAATTACTCGTTCTTTGTACTTGATTATTTTGACACTCAAGCATTGTAATACTTTTATAGCTTTAATCAGAGGATCCATGCACTTCTTCACTTGACCTGGGATCATGCTTGAAACTTGTGAAATCTTCCTTTTGTACACCTAGTCTTGCTATGCATGTCACTTAAATATGTCATGTAAATCGGTGAAATACTTCGGTGGGACAAACTCTGGAAAGTCGATATTCCTCATTTCCTGATTGATTTTCTCCCAATTTTTCTCACACTCTTCCCATCTTTCCTGCATTTTTCGTCAGGATTCCCAGACCATGCTTACCCAGTGTTCAGTTGCCTTCCTTATTCGGGCAATGTTGTTGTCCATCAGCACTAGGATGCCATGCTATTATGTATCTAGGCCCTTCTGTACTTCGTTGATGTAGTTTATCCACTCCAAGGCTTGATGTGCCTTCTCATAAAATTGTTGCATGTATTTACAATTTCCCATCCCCATAAGGGTATCTTCTTGGAATTCAACTATGCGAGCGGTGAAGAGGAATCTTTCCCTTTTGAATTTTGCATACATATCTCGGAAATCACACGTCAAGAGTACCACCGCTTGTGTTGAATTTTGGTAACACTCCACTTGCTATCGCAAATGGTCCATCTCTTTCTTCATGGTGGATACCTCCCTTTCATCCCTTTTTCCCCTATATAAAGTGGCATTGGTTATGGCCATCCCTACTTCGATTATCTCAGTCATATTAGCATTTTATGTGTCAAATAGCGTCTCCTATGTGGTTATGAACATGGTGCTATCAAGCATGAGCTTCCTTTTCTTGACTATTCTTCTCATCACAACTTTCCTTTTCTTCTCATAAGCATTTTCGTGTATATTGGTGACTTCGTCTACTGGTTTAGAAATCTGTTGATCTCCCCAGCAAAAATTATTTCCTAGGATTCCCGTCATATAGAGGTCTTCCATGGTAGGTTATCTATCCCTTTCAAGGGTCAGCACTTGACCTCCTGCCTTCTCAATCAGTGTTTTATGTGGTAATTTTGTTGCATTAGCTTGTTATGTTCCATGGCCTGGTCCACTTAGTTCCCTAGCAGGGGAATTTCCTGTATGTTCTGGTGACTTGGCCTTCTGCTACTCCACATCGACTAATGGAGTCTTTGTCCTAGATGGAGAAGTAGGAGAAGGATCGATATTGGTTGAGAGTTTAGTCTTTGGGATGTTGATTTATGGTTTCCCCATTCCTTCTTCTTGTTCACCTATATCCAAGTCATTCTTAGAAATGTCATCCTGAGGTTGTGTTCCCAGTTGATTGAGAAATATAGTTTCAAGAGTGTTCCTAGCCTCATGGTCTCCTTCTGGGAATTTGGGACCAAATCATCGAAAGCTGGAGAAGAATTGTCCCCTTGTTCCTCCTCTTGTGTGATTGGTACCAAGGTTATGTGTGAAGCTTCTGAACCTTCCTCACCTTTATATATGGTGATTAAATATATGAGGATAGTAGGCATACCCGTCCCACTTGATGATCTTGTTGACCTTCATTGAGATGTAGTATTCATCGACAATCCTTACTGTGGTGACATAGGGCTAGTGTTTTCTTGGTCAACACTCTCTTCCAGTGGAATTGTATT
>JASDQU010308064.1:73643-87773 GCA_032191745.1 Picea mariana | reverse complement strand
AAAAACTATTGATTATTTCTCATATATTGTGCATGGTGTATTGTGGTGTATTGGTGTAACTCTTATACTATTGGTCATTGCTCATTGGATATAATTGAATGGTTTAAGTATAAGTTGAAAAAGGTTTTTAAATTGTACTTGATACCGATTCACCCCCCTCTCAGTATCAACATTAGTCAAAAGGGAGGATCAACTTAAGACCACATCCACTACCCCATGGAGATATTTAATGTACCTAAGGATGCCTTTAGGCCTTATGAATTTTGTCTCTACTTTCCAAAGATAAATGGATTTTTATTTCAGAGACCTCATTGAAAATATCATAGAAATATACCAAGATGATTTGATAGTTGTGTCCAAATAAAGTAATGCACATGTTTCACACCTAAGAACAATATTTGATTGGTGTATAAAATATGATATTTACCTTAATACCAAGAAGTCCATCTTCGGTGTAGATAAAGGGAATTTGTTGGGACACAGTCTCGAAAGAAGGCATTTCTATCGATCCCAAAAGGATTGAATTGACCAAGAATATACAACCTCCCACTAACAAGAAGTCTTTACAATCGTTCTTTGGAAAAATAAACTTTCTCAAACGAGTTATCCCAAATTTCACCAAAAAGATCAAACCCATGAATTCCTTGCTTAATAAAGATGTCACCTTCAAATGGGATAAAAATATCCTGAGATCCTTTGAAGACATTAAATACTCCATCAAAAAGCACCTTTCCTAGTCAGCCCTGACTACTCTCGTGACTTCATAATTTTCTCATTCGCTTCTCAAGGAACTATAGATGGAGTGTTTTTATAGAAAAATAAGGATTACCATGAGAAAACAATCACTTTCATGAGTAATTCCCTCAGATATGTGTAATTTAACTACTCCATCATCGAGAATAAATCTTATGCCCTTGTCAAATCCCTTAAGAACTTTAGAAGTTATATCGGGTACGACAAGATCAAATCTTATGTGCCTTATCTTGTCGTGAAGGATGTTCTATCACAGCAAGATTTTCAAGAAACTAAGGGAAAGTGGGTATCCAAAATCCAAGAGTGCTATTTAGAGATAAAACCCACCAATATTGTCAAAGAGAAAGGTCTATCCCAAATGTTGACTAAGAGCAACAACGAGGCCATACAATTAGGAGAAAATGAACAAGTCAATGTAATAGTGAGTAAATTGGAACATGATGAGCGGTATGTGGGCATTATCTAATACCTAAAGAACCTTTCATGCCCTGATCACTTAGAAGACCAAAAGAAGAGAGCGTTGAAGTTGAAAGCCATGAAGTATTGTTTGACCCAGGATGTTCTAGGTTAGAAGAACCCTCACGCGATCATCCTTAGATGCGTGAAAAAAGATTAAGTGAATCATTTGATCAGAGAACTCCATTTAGGGTACTGTGGTGTTCACTTCATCTCCCGTAATACCACCCATAATATCCCAAGGGTAAACTATTATTGGCCCACATTCTTCACTAATATCCATCATTATGTCAGATTATGCCAACCTTGCTATTTCTTCATAGGAAAACAATGACTCCATGTGCTACCTTTGAAACCAGTATTTGTTGAAGCTCCTTTTCAACAATGGGGTCTAGACTTCATTAGTGGATTCAAGGATAACTCCAACAATGGATATTTTTGGGTTTTTACCGCTATAGACTATTTCACTAGGTTGGTAGAGGCCATTCCAATGTAAAAGGAAACCAAGGAAGTTGTCATGATTTTCCTCGAGGACAGGATCATAACAAGATTTGGCACCCCTACCAAGATTGCTACTGATAATGATAAAGTCTTTTATCTCCCTTGCTTTGATCGAATTATTCTTCAAGTATAGGATCATCTTATCTTACTTTTCCAACTACTATCTTGAGGGGAATGGATTAGAAGAATCAAGTAATAAAAACCTCATGAATATTGTCAAGAAGATTGTAGGGTAAAACAAGAAGGCATGGGATAGTAAGATCAAGTACTCCCTATGGGAAAATTGTATTACACCAAAACATTCCACATAAAAGACCCTATTTGAGCTTGTATATGGATTGGAAGCTAAGTTTCCCATCAACCTCCAAATTCCTACCCTCATTTCACACAATAATACATGACTGATGAGGAGGATCTGCAAGGAAGAATCGATCAACTAGTAGAACTGGATGAATCTAGGAGGACTTATTTGGATCAAATGACATGCAACCAAGAGAAAATTAAGGGAACTTTTGATTGCAAAGAAACAAATAGATTTTTCAAAGAAGGAGACCAAGCTCTATTGTGGGACAAAAGAAGGGACAAACCATCAATGCATAAGAATATAGATAACTTGTGGACTAGGCCCTGCAAGATCATAAGAAAAGAAGCTCTCAACTCATTAAATTTATCCATACTTGAAGAAGAAAGGCTAAACTTACCTATTAATGTAAGCCTTCTCAAAATTTATTTCCCCGATGGATCATGACTACCATAGATTACAATAGGTAGGTTAGAGTAGGCATTTGCATCTTTCATTGCATTATATATATGTTTCATCATGCATATCATAGTAGTATAGTTTCATATTGCTTGGATTTGCATACATGGTTATGATTTACATATTATTTTATTGCATCATCGCATATTGTTATGTTAGATTCTTATGTTTTTGCATACTCATATTGATATGTTAGAGTAAAAATGTCAAAAAAGAAATGTTTTCAAGTTTTTCTCTAGATTTTTTATGGTTAGCATCTTTTCTCATATGATTAAAGGGTGAGCGCACCACCTCCGATACTATGACATTTTTCTTTATAATTCATAGGCATATTTCATACCATGAGATGATGAGGTTCTCTTACGCTCTACAGTGAGCACATGTTCCCATGTAGGAGCTAGATGTTACCCCCTCGGTCTAGGGGTGGCTAAGGATATCATGTATTGAGGCCCATAGGTAGCATAAATGGAGTGCCAAGAGTCAAACTGACCACCTGAGCCCATAGGGTCCCTCCTAGTCATGATTGATAACCACTCATCACCAGCAGTAGAGCAGCATCCACAACATTGGGTTTGGATCCCAGAAGAAAGCAGTTCTTCATTCATGAGGTAACAAGTCTGGTGTCATGGTAAGTGTCACTTTAATATTTGAATCATTTGATCATGTTGCAAAGAATCGTTTCTTCATTACGGAACATTTTCTTGGAAATTATACCTTTTTCCTAATTTCACCTTGGTGGTTGTCATTGTATCCTAGTAACTTGGTCACCCTTAGGAAAAGGGTTGTTGTTAGGTGGTTCCTTAAAGGGTCATCGTACCATTCTCATTCATACTTACCCCTTTTCCACACTTCTTCCCCTCTATTTCTTGTTTTTTGGGTTTTCTAGTTCAATGACCCCAAGAAGGGATTGTACCTCATTTCATGGGAAGAAGGGGCTAAATGCCCAGAGATGTTGTTGATGGAAAAAGTTAAAATCCAATCATTTTCCTTCCAGATGCTCACCCTAAGGTCATAAGAGAAATGAAATGCTTCTCCATAAGAATCAAGGACCTTCTAAACACATAAGTAATAAATGTCCCACTTGTTGAGGAAACACATTTTCCAGTGTCTCTTACTTTCCATTGCATATGGCACTCTATGTGTTTCTAGATTCAAGTGCCATTGTGGTACTCCTTACTTTCCATTACACATAGTACTCAATGTTTTGAACCATAATGAATTAATGGAAATAAAAGAGCTTGGAAAAATGTTGCATCGCGGACAAAGGGAAGCACACCCTCCACAAACCCTTGTATGTCAACAACCCTATTCCTGGAAGTCTTTTCCCAATCGACCTAATATTCATTTCATGATTTAGATGACTTCTTCTTGGGAAACAACCCTTGACTTGGGGATTGGCCTACCCAATAGGTCACCTTGACAACCCTCCCATACCTAAATTTGGAAAAGTTTATAATGTCTTTGAGCATTTCTTTAGGTGGTTCTCATATTATATGTGTCTTACTTAGAATGATTCATATGACTTGTGGACCCTTATAGGGTGTACTTGTTTGTCTTTGCAATACTTTGCCTAATGGAAGCTATTCATGAAGGAACTATGCCACTTGGACCTTCACATGGTCTTGGGATCCCATGAGATGGATGCTAGACCCCACGTCTAAGGCACCATTGATGATGAAGCATTACACATGGAAGATGAAGTATGTTTCCTTTGGAGACACCTTTACATCACCAAAGGATTAGATTGTACCTTCCCCCACAAGAACATTTTCTTTTGGAGGCATAGATGTCACCCCTCTAGCCCTTAGTGTCACATAGGGGCTAGGGTTTGATGGTTCATGAGGTTATTTGATGGGAGGAGGCACTTAGCATGGACCTTGGCACATGAGAGAGTGACTCTTGGCTTTTGGAGCCCCAATGACATCCATATTGGAGCTTGATGTCACCCCCTCTAGCCCAACGTCACCCTCAAAAGGCATGGCATCACCCTTCTAGGGTTTCATTTGATGTAAATTTTATATTTTGAATTTATGTAAAGACAATTTAAGGGGTTGGACCCTCTTGAAGAGACATGAATTTTCATTTGAGTCTCTTGGATGGCTACGGTTTCCATATAAATATGGCTAGCCAAGATTCATTTTTATCATCACATTCTTCTCACACATGTGAGAGACTACTTCTGAAATTTTCGCTATTTAAGGGTTATTGGTTCTTTTATCTAGTGCGCTATCTCTGGGGGTTCAAGTTTGGATGATGTTTTTCTGATTTTTGGATGGTATTTCTACAATTAGGGTTTATTCTTGTCATATCTTGGTGAAGTACATTTTTGCAATTTCATTTCATTTTATTGAATGTTTTATGGTGAGTTTTACTTGTTCATATTTAAGATCTTGCTTGGTAAATCCATAAGAAAGGAGCATAAGTGATTCCTCCTCTCACAAGGTTAATTTCATCCATAAATTTGTCAACGAAATCCTACCTAGATTTAGACTCCTAAATCCCTAAACTGACATCATTTTAGGACTTTAATTATATACTCTTGATTGTGACCTAATTGAAGTATCTGAGGAGGGAGAAAAGGTTGCTAGAGCCCACAAGTGATTTCACTCTAGTAATCCTTCTCCTCAAGGTTTGAACTCTAAGACCCTGATTTGCTAGCACCTTAGAGTTCAATCCCTACCTCTTATCCTTTTCTAGCTTCATCTCCAAAACATATTGCATTGTTTTTATCAAAACTCCATAGCCCTAAGGCACTAATCATTAAATCTCTCTTGTGGTGAAAGTGATCAAAATGATCTTTATTCTCAATTTCTCAAGCTATATACTAACTTAAATAACACTAAATTAAGCTAATTTAATTCCAAACTTGTTGTTGTTGAAAAAAGTTTTCTACAACCATCTAAATACTCTTTTATTTGTTGCATACATTAATCTAAAGGTGGCCTAAACTTACTAGAAATTGCATATAACAATTGGGTATTAATCTACTAAATTTATGATGAATTTTTGTTGTCAATTATTTCATTTCAGAGGTGTATTTACTGTCTTTGTTACAAACCTATAATTGTTGTTATAAATTATTGTATTGCTGCAATTTTGTACCCATTATAGAAAATTATCATTTTCTAGTGTCTTATGAGGTTTTGATTGCATGTTTGTACTTGGAAATCAATCATGTATATGATATAAGCGTTCTTGTTCTGGGTAGGTACTCAAACAGCTCCATCCCTCATCCATTTCACGGACCTATAATTTTCATTAGGTGATCAAGAGAGAGAGTGGTAGGATTGGCTAACAAACTTGCTACTTTGATCCCTTGAGGTGACCAGGGAAACATCCCTTGTGGTGGACCTCCTCCATCACTAAAACAAGGGTATTTATTACTAAGGTGATAGTGGTATGATTTCCTATAGTTACACAATATTTGGTGATCTTGTGTTGGGATTTGCACTGCTACAAATCCTGCGATAACATGGACCTCTTATACAAAGCTATATATTCTTCCAACTATACCTGAGTATCTGGTGCTAACTCCTCTATGATCAATAGGACCTACTCCTAAGTTTCCTAATCCAACATAGAAGGTTCATAGAGTTTCATATTCGCCACATTCACTACTAAGTAAATGTGCATATATGGGGGTAGATTTATTTTGTAAGTATTATCACTCACCTTCTCCAATACCTCAAAAGGTATATACCACAGAGCCTTGATATTATTACCATGACCCTATAGTCTTTTCTTATTTCATTTGCAACCAAACTTTATCTCCCTCTTTGAATGATTTCTCATATTTATGTTGATCATGTCGACCCTTGTAATTTTCCTATGATTTATTCAATGTCTCATGTACTTGCAAATGGATTTACCTAATATTTTCAAAACGTTTATCTACTTTCATCACTGCTTTTGTGATTTCTTCCCTCACTTCATTATTTCCATAGACAACATCCAAGGGAAAAGGTGGAAAATATCCAAAGCAATTTTTAAAAGGGGACTTACTAAGGTGGACTACTATATTATAAGAGTGTTGAATGTAGATTAGATTTCCATCCCATGTCTTCAGATGCTTTTGATTGTATCCCCTCAAAATTTGTATTGAATTCATGTTAACTACTTTTTTCTACCCATCTATTTGTGGATGGAGTGATGTAGATATCTTCAATGTAGTGTCCATCTTCTCCCAAAGTGTAGTCCAAAAGGAACTAATAAATTTAGTATCCCTTTCTAAGATGATGCTCCTTGGTATCCCAAAGTGCACCCCGAACTATTCAAAGAACATGCTTGTTGTTTCTTTTCCTTTGATGGTCATTTTACAAGACGTAATAATGCACATCTTGTTGAACTTGTCAAATACAAAAAATATATAGTCATGTCCCTTCTTTGTTGTTGGAAAACCACCCACAAAATCCATGGAAATTATTTCCCAAGGTCAAGTGGGTATAGGTAAGGGATGGTATAGACCTTTCTTTCTATTACTAGGCTTGCCGGTACAACAAAGAATGCATCCTATAATATATCGAGCTACATATGTTTTCATTATGGACCAATACACATACAATTGTAAGTTGGAAACTATCTTCCGAACACCAAAATGTCCTTCAACCTTCAAGGTGTGAACCTCTTTGATAAGCTACAATATTTCACCTTTATGAATGCAAAGCTTGTCTAGCTTGTATAGTAACCCATTCTAGATATGGTATTCATCCTTATCATCACCTTCTTCTACAAAAATTTGTCCTTGTAGTTTCTAAAAAAACTCTTTTAATTCCCCATCTTATGTGTATGCCTCTTTGTATGCACCATAGGTAAAAGACTCCATTTGCATACGAGTTCCCGGTGGCTGTAATATTGGATGTGGATGACCTTGAAAGAATTTTTGCCAACTTATTATTTTTTCCCTTCTTATATGTGATGACTAGATGAAAATACTGCAAAAACCCCATCCACTTGTAATGTATGGTTTTCTTAAGCTTTCTATGGGCCTACAAATATTGTAGTGGCTAGTGATAAGTGTGGATAATGGTTTCCTCTCCCAATATATAGTTCTTTTAGTTATTAACATATTAAACTAGGGCACAAATTTTATTATCATATGTAGGGTAGTTCATGAATCCCCCATTAAACATATCCAAATGATAGCATATATGCTTACCTTCCCTCATCAAGACAACTCCCATAGCATATCCACTCACATCCATCTCCAGTTTGAAGGGATTTTGCAAGTTAGGTAATTGAAGGACTAGTGCTCTATTAATCTTTCATTTCTTCTCATCGAAATCCTTATACTGATTATTTCCCTACTAGAATCTCTTCCACTGGTTGTTACGGTCTAGAGTGGAATAGTTACCATTGAAAAGGATTCTATGAACTTCAATAGGTACTATCCTTCCCCAAATAAGTTCCTAAATTTGGTGACATTAGTATGAATTGACCACTTCATGATGGCCTCCATATTTGTGAGATATATGTTGAGTTCCTCTCCACCAACCATGTAACCTAAATATACTAATGACTATCGAGAAAACTCACATTTTTAGAGGTTATCCAACCATTGATTCTTTTTCAGAGTTTCTAACACCTACATGAGATGTGATATGTTATCTTCCTAGGTATAGCTATAAACAAATATGTCATCCAAATACACTATTACAAATGAATCTAAATAGGGATGCAATACATCATTCTTAAATCAAATAAATGTAGTTGGTGCATTACATAAAATAAAAGGCATGATCAGTCATTCATATAGACTTTTCATTGTCTTGAAGGAATTGTTCTAGGTGTCTTCTTCTTTAACATGTACTTCGTGGTATCCTTATTTGAGATCCAACTTGGTGAATTATTTGGCATGTCACAACTAGTCTAACAAATCATCGATCTTGGGTAGAGGATACCAATTCTTTTGTGTGATCTTGTTCAAAGCTCTATAGTTAATCTAGATTCACCAAGTCCCATCCTTTTTGGGTACTATGATGATACATGACCCACAAGTTGAAGTACTTGGTTGAATTCTTATGGTCATTGGTTGAATTACTCCCTATTACAACAACTACTACAATTGGTTCTTCACTGCATATACTTCCAAAATAGATTTTTTATACAACCCAATATTTGGTAATGAGGAGTCAAGAAATAGTTGTATCTCATGCTCCACTTCCCTCTTAGGTGGAATCCCTTTATTCTCCTCGAACACGCCTATGTATGACCACAACAACTCATCCAACTATTTTTTTTTCTCTTTGGTACATCCCTCCATGGATGCCTTTACTCTTATTGATTCCTCCCCTGGTTGAATCTCTCTTAAAAAATAAATACATACTTATTACTAGAACTAATCAACGTTTTGGATTGGTTGGAACTTATCAAAGAGATCTTCGAATTAACTTTATGTGTGATGATGATGTAAGACTTACCATCCTTGATTAGGTAGTATTAGTTTTATCTCCACATGAATATTGCATCCCTCATATACATGCAAGGGATTCCAAACACCACACCACACATGTCAAGGGGTACTACACCTAACTCCACTTCATCAATAAAATATGCACTTATAGAAAAATTGATCTTACACTATTTAGTGACTCTGATATCTAAATCCTTATTCACCCATCCTAATGGATATGGGCTTGGATGATAATGAACCTCTAACCCAAGATTTTTGACCAAATCATCTGCTATGAGATTGACCTACAAACCAAAATGGAATAGAGAAACTACCATGGTATTTTGACCTGGATATTAATTTGGAAGAGTTTATTCAACTCCTTATCTTCCTTGTGATGAAGGCTACTTAGACTCACCTACTTTTACAATTAAGTGCAAACAATATTCTCATCCACATATGAGTTTCTCTCTACTTGATTGTCAAAATATCATCCATGTTTGAGTTTCTCTCTACCTGGTTTCTTGAATCCATTCTTAGCAAGTTATTCTTCTTTTCATCCTTCTTACGGTTCTTTGGATTCATATATAGATGTAGCTTCCAACACTTATCTTCATTATGACCATATATATATTAAAATGGTTGCAGTTGCTATTTGATGCTTGCAATAATATGCAGTGGTTGTCATACTCTTGTCTTTTTCTTTCCACTTATTCTTCCCCTCCTTGGGAAGCATCTTGGTGGTCTTTATATTTAGAACCCACTTGGTTGTCCTTTATTATGGCATATGTTCTCCGATATTTTTCTTGCACAGAAGCCTCATTAATGGTTCTAGGTTTGAAAAGAATCACTTTCTCTCACAAATAGCTTTATAGACCCCCCAATATACTTGAGGAGCATGTATGGGTTCTTAGGATAGATACCCAACATTATTTTCATCTTCCTTAATTCATTGGTGTACTCTTTCACACTCTACCCTTACCTTTACTTGAAGTGATGTAAATGGGTCCATTGTTCCTCTACATATCCAATAGCATAAAATTGGGACTTGAATAGGTTTATAAAATCCTCCCACTTAGTTATTTATGGATCACTCAGCCTAAGTGTCTCCATGTGGATTTCCCACTAGGTTAGTACATGGCCCTCTAGTTTTAGTCAGGTAAACAAAATATTATGCTCTCCATATATATTATGGAAAATAAAATACACTTCTAACTATTGCAATCAATGATTGAACTTAACAACGTCGATCTCACCTTAATAGGGCTTGATTTTGACTTTTGCTTCCATTTTGAATAGAGGTTGTGAAGGAGTGATGGAACTGGAACTTGGTTGCAATTTCTTAGGATCTTTTTTCAAATCCTTTTATGGATATTTAATATCTCCCAGTTTCTCATTTGAATGAACTTCTAAGTTAGAACCACCAACTTCCTAGAAGTGTCGAATATTTTTCACTAGAGCCTCAATGACTTGATCTTCTAGCTTCAAAAATCTCTCTCCTGCTAGATCTCGAAGTTTTTTATGACTGGATTCATCCACCATGGCTAGGGTTCTATGAATTATTCTTGGATCCTAGAGCTTCCCACAAATACCCCAAAGAAAAATTCTATGATACCAATATGATCTATAAATTGTCATAGATATTCCACTAGAATAGCTCGTCACAACAAATCTTGTATTATGTTGAAATGTTTTATGCAAGTTTATTTCCTTAGATCTCAAATTTATTATCACTAGCTTATTGCTCAAATTTATGAAAAAATTGAAATATAAAAATGAAAGAACAATAAAATGAACACACAATCCATACAAATGAACACAAGATGTATCCTAAGAAACCCAATAAGGGAGAAAATCCAGCTATAAGGTGAGGATTATGCTCTACTATCTTTTCTTTAGTTGTGAAATGAAAATACAAAGAAAGGGGGCACTCACTATGGAATTTCCTTTGAAACTATAGCTTCAATGGTTTCTATGGAATATTTTTCCTCCTATATTATGATTTCAAATCCCACTACTAGATTCTCTACTCAACTATGGAACATGTACAATACTAAATAAATCGAACTCCTTCTCATCCTAGAAATCGATTAATTAACATAGCTTGATAATTGTCTAGGGTTGGGGTTTTTGCATGATTTAACTCTAAATTAGTGATAAGTTTTTGGATATTCTATAATATTATATAAAATACCATGTGATCGTCCCCACATATGGGAGTGATACATGGAATCTTCTTGGTACCATGGTGGTCAACAAGGTATGTCAACTCGTGAGAGGCATAACTTCTACATATGAGCTCTAGTTGAGGTTATTTGTGCACCATTGGAAAGGTGTTAGTGTATAGAAAAGATTCAAAGGGATATGAGATACTATTAGAAATGTTTTACCCCAAAAAAAATTCGTTTGATTCCTCAAAATGGCTCTGGAAGGTTTTAAACCCCATATTTCCAAACTGGGACCTACCACTAAAATAGGTTGTGGCACACCCAACCCCCTAATCTAAAATTAGGCTGGTGGGATTTTGGTTTTCCTTTATTTCTCCCTCTTTGCATTCTATCGAACTCATTAGTCATTTAACTAAGGACTTATCCTATCACAATTTAATCTATAATGACTCTTATTAATTCTCGTAGAAATCTCTTCACTTAGTTTACTAAATTCCCTAGGTATCTGTGCACCCTCAATTGGACGGTTGGGTTTGTCTTTCACCATTGGATTAATGATATTGACCTATTCATACCTATTCCATACGAGTTCCCCAGCCGTCTATGTTGGCCTCCCCTCCGATGACATTATATCGATGGGCCATTTCATAGAATTTAAAGGTCCTGGGACCTGGAATTCTAACAACTATGTTTGCATCAGAGCCTCTACTTTCCTGAATGTTACTCCTTTCCTAAGAACCCATTCCTCTTACCAATAGATGGGACCCATAAAACTTATAGTTGAGATTAAATCTTGCCCTCATACCGATCAATGCTTCTCCTTTATTTTCATAACCCCTCCCTTCAAAGTGCCTCTGCTTCAATTTTACAATCCACTCTAAAGATCTCACTCTAACCATGCACCTCTCTAATGGATCAAATTATCATCGTTCATCCAATCCAATGGTCTCTATGGTTTTTGAGGTTGAAATGATGTCTTGTCGAGGTTTTGGATTCCTCCTCCTCTGTGTGATTCCCACTAGATCCAACGGTTGGGATATCACACATAGTCTGAGAGATCTACGATCCTTGAACATCTATCATTGGATGTCTACCTTGATCCACTTCACATCACCTCTTACAACCTTACTCTGACCTACTAACCTTGGAAACCAGTGATCCATATTTTATGTTGGGTTGTTCTTCGATTGATCGATGGTCTCAGTCGAATTAGAACCTTCCTCTGTTGGGTTCAAACACAACCTCATATAGAAACTTTGAAAGTGGTGTCATCTGACCAATGGTCTGGATCTACCCAACATGCCAAATCAATAGTTGCAATTCATTCTGATCATACATAGGTTTTCCTTAGGGAAAATAGTTTGACTCAAGGACTTAGTCAATTTCAGGATTCTATGAGACCTTACCATATCTCTTAAGGGTTTGAGGTCTACTCTCAGACTCCTTAAGTCCTACTAACTTAGTCGAAAGTAATTTATTGCATATATTTCAATATTTCCACATAAACATCGAGATATCCTTAGGGCTCAAGGTCCTCTACTCCTCACAAAAACCTCCCTGACTTCAAGGTGCTAGAACCATCGGGTAAACAATGTTTTTTCCATGTCCTACAAACTTTCCTCTAAATATGCAAGGTTCATATGGACTCAGGATGTCCATACTGGTTCATTTTCATAATTTATTTGACCAATTAAAAACCATAAGAGATACATTTCATTCATTCATGGCTTCAATTAATTTCTTATAAACCTTCACATTTCCCATTGAATTCATACATTTACACGTATACAACCTTCAAACACAATTAAACAAACCAAGATATATACTTATCTGATCATAGAAATGCCAATGTCAATTGACTAAGAGAGGATGCCTTTCCTCCCAACCTTAGGCCATACTATGGAGTGCCTTCCTACAATACGCCACCCCCATTCTAAGACATGTTACCACAAGGGGAATGATTCAACTAGTTTCCAACTCAGATGATCTAGGGAGGTTACTCTTCTTCCTCCTCCGACAATAAAAGAATTTGCCCCCTTCACATTGAGCTCAGGGTCTCTACAAGTTTATCAAGTGGTTTCTCAACTATATTTCCTCTGCACAAGGGAGTCCCTTATCTACTAAATAGTCCCTCAGTGACCTCCCCTTACCCGTGCYAATTTATGTCCAGGAAGCACCAAGATGCAGCCCATTATTTCTCCCATATGGATTTAGGTCTTCTCTCTTCAGGGTGATCATCGTAAAATTGGAAGAGTTTCCTATTTTCTTCAAGGAAGACTCTCCATTTTATATTTTATTTTATTTGTGTCAATGAACACCCCTACTCACTATGCTCTCGGCTTGCATGTTCGTCGCACGCTCACTCTTCCTCATAGTGTTCTTTGTTCATTGCACTACATGATTTTGTTTTTCAAATACCACTCTCAGCTACTCATTGTGTTCTTCTTTGTTCATCTCTCCTACTTATAGTGTGTTACCTCTTATTTTATTTAATGTCCTAGTCTAGTGGTGTCTTTCCTCCTTTGGCATCTTCTTCAATCAATCCCCTCGGGACTCTCATGGCTTCATGTAGATGTAACCCGCATCCTGTGGTTCCCATCATGAAGGGGAAAATCCATGGTGTCATGTTGTCAATTCATTCAATTGACCCTTTCCTCCTTAAAGTGACCAATCCACCAACAAATATTAACCGCTCCAACCACTTCCTTGACCTCCCATAACCGGTCATGTGGTTCCATTCATATCGGGTACGTTGGAAGGTGAAAGTTTATTCTTAGCAAGAATAATTTATCTTGTTAAACAATCTTCTTGCTTTCTTCATAAAAACAACTCAAATCCACCTCACCATGTCACGTCATCAATATTTGCTTCATCGATTCCCACTTATGTATTATGGCCAGTACTTTCAAAGTTGTTCCCTCTCAGTCAACAGTTTGGTGTTTTCATTAATGAAAACATGATTACATGATTCGTAAACATAACATATGAAGTCTTAAGTATAATTACAGTCTTGGGGAAAAACAAGGTGTTACATAGGCACCACAAGCCAATTCCTCCAAATTTTACACCCAAAAAGTACCAAGATAGATGAAAAATTATGTAAT
>JASDQU010308064.1:30753-51294 GCA_032191745.1 Picea mariana | reverse complement strand
GATGTTAATAATGTATGTAACTCCCTAAGCGTTAACAGAATACTCTACGAAGTGTTATTATCACATATATCTGTCCCAACCTAGTTACAGACACCTGTGTCCTGTAACCCCCCCTACTTCTACCTCGGCTGAGACTTCGTCTGCCTTGCAGGTTTTTCCTAAAGGGTCGGTATTCGGGGTTTTTTTGGTGCATTGTTAAGCATGCGTATATCTGCTACTAAAGTGTGCAGTACTCTACTTGACTTGCGAAGATTTGTGATAAGAAGGAAATCTGATCTAAAGAAAATAGGTAAGATCTGAAAAGAGGTAAAGCTTTATGCTTTGACAAGAGTAAGATAAGTGAATTTTTTTGTTTTTAAAGCATGAACCTAAGTATGTTTAATAGATTGTGTCCTAGTCTGAAGGCTAGGACATAGTTGAAAGAAAGAGTTGATTTGAGTAAATTTAATGGAAATGAATAAAGATATGTTATTCCTATGCATAGAAAGAGTTTTTGGACTAATAAATGGATGCAGGAACCTAGAAAGAATTTTTGCAGATTACAGGTCCAGCACTATGATCCTAAGGGAAATGCACAGTACAGAATAGGTTGGGGAACATTTAAAATAAAAAGAGGATTAACTTTGTGTTATAACTGCAGAAAACTGAGACATATTGCTAAGGAATGCCCTGGCGCAAGTCCTATTTGTCTTTGTTGTAATATTGTTGGTCATGAGGTTGAGGATTGTCCAAGGATGATTGCTAAAGTTGAACGAATGAACATAAGACAAGAAAACTATGAAGAGATTCAAGAGACTGAGGGAATGTTAAAGAGTCATAAAGAGAAAGAATCGGAGAAAGGTCAGACTACATTATTACAGTTGAAAGAAATGATGGATGTTCACAAAGATGTCAATTTTCCAGAGATCCGGAAAGTAAAACAACGCATAAGTGTAAGAATAGAAGACTTCGACATAGACTGTGTCTTGGATGAAGAAACAAAAGTGAATATTATGACAGAAGAAACTTGGAAAATTTTGGGAAAACCTATTGTGGTACATTCGTTGGGAAGGATAGGCTTGTTTAAGGGTAAGATGATAACCCTATGTGGAAGAATTACTAATGTACCTATTATCGTTCAGGGAACATCGACTGAAGAAGAATTTGAGGTCATTCAGTTTGTTGGGGACAACACCCCTTTCCCACTTTTGTTAGGTAAGACTTGGATTGAGAAGGATTGGATCAGAAGGAAAGCAGAGGAAGAAGCCACAATAAAGAAAAATCAAGAACTGATGGATTTCATAGCTAGGAAAATAGACCGACTAATAGAAGAATGAGAGGATAAGTTGAAGCAGTAGAACAAAGTAACAACAAAAGAGGGACAGACGGTCAAAGAATTAGCTACCAAGGTTGGAAGAATGCAAGAAATATTGAAGGACCTATCTATTCAAGAAAGAAGTATGTCCACTTAAGATGTGTTAAGAAAACAAATATTAACTTCAGACCCTTTGAGGGCACCTCAACAGTGCAAAGCCACTGCACTAGGAGAAAATAAGAATAAGAATGGAAAAAGGATTCCAGAAACAGTTAGAGAAACTCAAATCACATGGAAGAAGGCAAGGAAGAAAAATAAAAAGAAGGCTAAGTTGGAAAAACTACAAGAATCTACAGAGACCGAATGGAAGACTTCGTAGACTGAAACCTCGCAGGAGGCAAGTTCACAGGATTTGAACCTTGCTAGAATAGCAAGTCCGCGCAGAATGGGACTTCTCCCTGGTGAAGCTAGATGATCATTGGAGGCACCTTGACCATTAGAATGATTCTCTGGAATGGTTAGAAAATGAATTTATGGGTTGATGGACCACTTTCATATGCTAAGACCACACCATAACAGACATATTTACATTGATGGAGGCATTTCCTGGCCATTGGAAGATCTGTTACGATACCCCGCTTATTTAACTCGTCAGTTGCTGCATCGGGACCACTTTTTGCTACCTATGATTGACTGAGCTAAACAGATAATTTTCCAAGTGTCGAGCTGTGCCATCTAAAACTAGACCCCACTTTCCCATTTTCCTACCCCGCCTATCTGTTAGTCTACCTCGACTATTTGTTAAAAACTAGAATGTCGGGCGAACCTAGTGAATTGGAGAAGTTTGTCGAGGAGTTCCTCAAGAAGCTAATGGTCGAATGAATGATATCTGAAGGTGTCCAGGCGTCATCGACTAGGGGACTGTAGGCTTCCCCTTCGACTGGACATCGTTCTGGTTGTGTCAACCCTAAAACTGAACAATGAAGTAAGCACTATGGCGATCTGGCTAATGTGAAGTAGATCCCATCGATCCTACCTGAGTATATCCCACCTTTGGCTAGCGTTGTTAACTGTGATAGCATCCCCCAAGCCTTTGAGTACATTGTGTTCACTTCATACATTTCGAAATGAATACATGTAGTCGAGAGTTAGTTAGGACAGATCTCGCTACTGAAGAAATGCGACTTCAACTTGGGAGACCGGAAGAACTACGCCATGTTGGCACCCCACCACTATCTCAAAAAGAAAACTGGAAAGAATCCTCACCTCATATCAGAGCCATATATTAAGGAGTTGGTGTAGTCCATCATGCTGAATGTGATGAAGATCCCACATTTTGGCTGCCACCAGGAGGTTAACACTTGCGTTAAACTCCTCCTGTCGTGCTATCATGGAGGATACTTGTGGCTCGACAGAAGGATTACTGTGGATCCGGCACTGATCCACTGGATCACAGGCTTAAGTGTGAAGGGTCCTGACCCTCAGTAGTTTTATCCAGAAAAGGCTTCGGACCATTCCCTGGCCCAGCACATCAAGGAAGCTTATGGAGAAGTAGAGAAAGCAAAGAAAGGTTACAAGGTAGCCTCTATACAGGATGGCACAGTGCGCCTTTCTTTCCAACGTCTCACTGGAAAGCTCGTGAGGAAGAAACACCCCACACAGGTCATCGGGTTCGTGGTGTACCTCACAGGAAAATGTGTGGAGGGCATGCAGATGAACTGGGAGAACTACCTCGTCAATGAGCTAAACAAGGATTTTTGTGAAGCCCAGGATTTGGGATATGAATTCCATTACAGTTGGTTGATCATTTTGATCGCATTTGTCACTTGGAAAATGCCTAAAGGAGACATCTTCCCAAAGATCGAACCATCGAATCCATTGGCCGCACGGTTTTTAACCCCGTGGTATACCAACGACATGACAAAGCAGTGGCAATCCAATGCATTGTTTCATGCATACTATCAATAGTTGAAGGTTTCCATCGAATCATTTCCACGCATGACATCATGCACCCTGCACGAGTATCGACCAATAGCAAATTTCTGCGTCGATCCTCATTTCATCTACATCACCACGTGCAAAGATGAGAACTAGGAAGAATTGCAGTCGTTCTACAAACTGACATATGAAGACATGGAGCATATTACAAAGGAATGACTAGAGGATTTTCCTGTACCTTTCGTTGATGCAGAATTATCCGACACCAACACCATAGGAAGCCACATAGTTACCCGAGTTTAGCATGTTAGACAGTCTAGTGGGACAAAGAAGAAGAAGAAGAAGAAGGAATTCCAGGATATAGAGAGCGATGAAGAGGATAACACTTATGAAGATAACAAGTTTGGATTGCCAGGAGGAGGAGGAAAAGATGAAGCAGAAGGACAGGGAGGAGGAGATGAAAGATAAGAAGAACAAGGAGGAGGCAAAGCTACACCATTGGAAGATCCCTCTGTTGGGACAATCACACCGTAGAAGAGGAAGCTTTCTCTGAAGAAATGCTCAGCAAGGAAGAAGACACATGCTAATAATCCCTAGTTGGAGGCCACTCTCACTGAGGATGACATCAGTTTGATCCACGGAGCTATGGAGGACGCTTTCAAGGACATCTTGCAGAGATATGGAGAGAAGCAGGAAGAACTATATGGAAGGATTGAGAAGGAACTAAATGAAGTACACCAAGTTGTTCGTTTGTTCCACGCAGTACCCATTGTGCCTTCCTTGTCACAGACTACAGAATTGGGAGATGAACCAACCCAATTGAGAAGACTCGCAGATGCAACAGAAGCCCGGTTCCAGAGAGTCTAGGAAGAGAAGGAGAAGGCTACATAAGCCTTGAAATAGGAGAAATATGAATTCCTAACGCAATTACAAGCAATGCAAGACAATGTAGCAGCCTAGGAAAGCGAGAAAGCAGAGCTTCAGGCAAAGCTCCAGGAGGAAAAAGCCCAGCTATAGAGGGAAAAGGAGCAGTTTCTCGCAGAGCGAGCCATGGTCAAAGAAGCGGTGAGTAAAGCATGCCACTATGTACTAGGATTGGTACAGGAGGACCAGGATCTGGTCGAAGTTCAAGTATTAAAAATTGTTGAGACCCTCCAGCATCTTCAGGTTAGGATAATAGATTTGGAGGCCCAAACAGTATCGAGCACACCACAGGAGGTGCATGACCAGAGGGAGGATACCTCTAAGAACACACTAATAAGGATAAGAAACCTTTCCTCATAATGAAAATAGTTGAGTGATAGAAGCGCACAGACATATGAAAGCCTCACCAAGGATCCAGGGCTAAGGAAGTTGGAAGCGCAGTTACAGGAGGTGCAACAATAGGCATTTTTTGTGCAGGAATAGATGAAGCTACTCATTGCGGTAGAAAGAATGAAGAGATCCCAGGAGCAGTGCGCAATAAAGAAACATATCACTACTCTCCATGATAGGGTAATGGAAGTGACGCAGAAGCTACAACCTGTGCAATGTTAGGGTCCTATAATTATAGGAGATCTGATGATTCAAATATCATTTGTGGGTCTCATGATGAAATTCCTAGCTTGTTTCTCTCTCGGTTGTTTCTATTTCCCCCTTCATCCATTTTGCCTGATCCTCCATCACCCTGTTGCATCCTTCATCCACCGTTGCGCCACTCATTCCTTTGCCCATTTTTCCCATTGAGTACATCTCGTCCATCACTCATCCTTGCCCTAATAAACCAACTTAGGATAATAAACAAATAATTAAGTTAATATTAAATGGTTAGTGGAATTTTCTAATGCTCATTGGCCTAATAAATTTATTTTAATAGGATAATTTAAAATAAAATAATGATTAGATTAATTATTAATTAATAATTAACTTAGTCTGATTAAGTTAGTGTTTAGGTTAATTTATTAGAGTTGACATTAATCAAATAATAAAAAACATAATAAAATATTAAAACAAAAATTATAATAAACAAACAATAAATAAAATATATAAAAATTAAAATAAAACAAAGTAACAAAACTAATAAATAAAAACAAAGCACAAAACAAAATTAAAAACATAAAAACAAAATACAATATATAACAAATAAACACAAAATATAAAATACAAATATTAAAATAACATAAAACATATAATATACAAAATATATATTAAAACAAAATGAAATAATTAAAAATAATAATAATAATAAAACAAACAAACAAACAAATAAAAACACAACCCCACTACGCACACATCCCAAAACGAAACAAAATCCACGTCCATTAATCATTTTGGACCCCCCAGTCCATCCAAACTTTAACGAGAGGGGGGGGTCCGATATAAGTTGTTTCCCAAAACCACTCCTAGACACATGGAAGCTCCATAAGCCAGCGAACCCACACCCCCTAAAACCACTTACCACTTCAGGGGGGGTCTGGAATACCACCTTTCCACGACAAAAACTGCTTCCGCAACGTTTTTGACCAGTCTTTTTCCGAAGGCATTTCTGGGCAAACGAAGATGAATTTTAAGAAACCTAAAGAGGTTTTTGTTCATCATGGGCTGAAGAACAAAAACCTCTCCCATTTGTTTCACAGGTTCCATGATCAGGGATAATTGAAGCCATCTTCGAGCCCTATTTTGCCAGAATTCCAATTTTTCCTATTACAGTCTCGATTTTGCGGGAGATGTTTCGAAGAACTAGAAACGAATTTAGAAAAACTAAAGGAGGTTTTTCTTCATAACAAGGTGATCTACAAAAATATCCCCCGGTTTTCACACAGAACTCTCATATTGGGATAAATTGAAGACTCATTGGGACCCTTTTTCTCATAATTTGAGGCAAAAATTTTCCACAGGATGACATCTGGTGAAGGAAAAAGTCGACCAGATCTCCACRAAATCCTACCGTCTCCTGATCTAAATATATGACATCCACTCAGGGGCAGCCACATATTCATGAAAGGCTATCATCTGTTACCAGTGACTGATATTTGACACACAGATAAAGAAATCTGTGCAGTGTTGGCGAAATCCCAATTTTTTCTGCAATGCAATATTGTTAGTTTAGATTTGATTGAATGAAATCGTAGTCATTTGATGACACGATCATTGTAATAATGGGTATAAATACTCCATGTTTTGAAATAAGAGTGGTTCAACCTCTGTGAAAGAAGCCCCCTGGGCCCTGTAAATTTTGGGTGTGGGGAAATCCCAGCAGATGTAAGAAAGACCATGTTCATTTCTTTGTTAATTTAACACAGCAAGCCTACTTATGACTTGAGATTCATCATGGCACTTCTGCTCAGCAATGTCTCTTTTTTGTTTATTTGTATCTTAAAATTTATTTATAAGAGTAGTATGATTGGAATTCATCCTTTGGTGCTCCTTTCATCATAGAATATGCTCGTCATGTATTTTTGATGTCCTATTACAAAATCCATCCATAGCTAGATGCTTTGTTTCAACCATCAGATTTGTATGTTGATTCTTCTGAAGCTGCATGTAGAGATTCACCCAAGTTAGGTTCCTCTTATGTAGTTGAAAATTGTTATGTGTCTATGGTTTTCCTTCCAGGATTCATCCTTGGTCAAATGCCCTATTTGGTGGCCTACCTCTTGTTTTCTTTCTTCTAAATCTTCCATAAGAGATTCATCCTTTGTCTGATGCCCCTTATTACAGTGAACTCTTTTCTTTTTCAAACTACTTTTTCATCACTTTATACCTACTGAACAAGGTTCCTATTTTGCCTCAGTGTTTGAGGGAGTTTGTCAGCCTGTTTTGAACTGTAAACCATTGAATTTCATGACCTGACTCCATTCTGCCCAATGGTCCTTTATTATGTTTCAACCAAACCAATTCAAAATCCATAAAAAAACCTATGTTCTGCATAACTAGCCTAATATCTGCTTTCAAACAAATCTATATCAAACAGAGAGATCCCTCTCTAAGTCTTGGAGGGCTAGATCCAAGACTGGAAGTGGTTTTGATGTTGCCTCTGTGACTACCTTCACAGCCTTGGGAAAATTACAGAGTGATAACAGAATGGCGACCATACTGGGGACTTTCCCCAATAGTACACTTCAAAGTTCCAAATCTGATCACTGATGGTGGATAGTGAACAGACACAAGAAGGCTGAGATCATTCACCTAGTGACTCCAATTAGCTCCGGACAGTGCCAACTCGGAGACTCCACTGGAGGAAGAACCTGAAGCATGACCAAGCAGCCAAGAAAGATCAGGTACTCAAGCCCAAATTGCATTCAAGACATCTTTAGTTTTATTTGTAGTTATGTCTTATCTTATTCTAAACCTGATCAAAAGTACATTGTTGAAGATTGCATTGACCACCTACTAATTGATGAGCCTCAAGAGACTAAGCCCCAAATTGTAGATCATGTACATACTCATACACTTGTAGAAAGCCCAATGAGACATGAGCCTCATGCTTTATCTCCTGCCATTGTTGAAATTCCAGTTAGCTACAAGCCCCTTGCTTTACCTCCTATACCAGTAAAATTCCCAGACATATATAAGCCTCTAGCTTTGCCTCCTATTCTCCATGAACTCCCTATCAATTACATCAATAATCTGCCCAAGTTTAATGGAGAAAATGTGAAAATCACTGCTGAAAAGCATATCCAAAGTCTTGAGGATTTTCTTGATCTGTTTGAGGTAGAAGATGATGGTGTCTGCATCAGAATGTTTGCCCTATCATTGCAAGGCAAAGTAAAAAATTGGATTAAGGGTCTTCCAGCTACTAGCATTAGCAATTTCCATCAGTTTGTAAAAATTTTCTTAGATCGATGGGTGATCATGAGAAATGTTTTTCACATCCTAGAAGAATATGACCATTTGAAAAGGCATACAGGGGAGACAGTACCTCAGTTTTCAGCAAGGTTCAATAAGGTATATCATTCAATACCTGTGGATGTAAGGCCCCCTCCTGGTTTAGCTCAATTGCATTACCCAGATGCCTTTGATCCAGAAATGACATTCCAGTTAAGAGAAATAGACATTGCAACCCTGGAGGAAATGAAAAATGTTGCAGTTGATGTAGAATCCAATTTGTTGAACAAAAGGTCCAAGCTAGGAGCAGAAGAAAAGGCCAGAACATAAAAGAAACGGATGACATATTCAGAAGTGAAGCTAGATTTCTTGGCCAACTCTGTAAAAGAGATGATGCAGGAAATTGGTAGGAAAGGGGAGCTTGTTGTTCAAAGACCTTATGTTCCATTAGTGCCAAAACGGACAAGGATCAATGTCCCCAAACCCTTTGCAGCCCAATCTCAGTATTCTAAACCACCAAAGGATTATTTCATGTATTCAATTCACAATACAGTCGAAAATGAAGTTCAAAATCAGAAGATGGAGGAAGATTCTCCTGATATGATATGCATGTTCAATGGCATTTCATCCAAGGATGATTCACCCAAGCTAGATTGGTACAATGATGATTATACCACATTGGATTTTTCAAAGAAATCAGCCACATATGATTGGGAGGAAGAAGATCATTTGCAATCCCATTTTGACAATCAATCTGTACATGGAAATTATGATAGCAATGATCAAAATGCAAAAACAAATCAAGAAAGTGAAAACTGCATGCCCTTATGTTTTGTCTCGCTCCTAAGAAAACTTTACAAGCAGATTACACATAAAAAGGAAGAGGAATGTTCTAGTGCATCAGTTTAGGAAAACAGGGGAGATACAGAACCTGATCCAAAGGAGCAGCCCTTGAGCCTTTTTGAAGGTCAAACCTCAAATGAAATCATGAAGCCCGAAACAGGTGATGAGTTGATCCATCTTGATTCATTGCCTCTATGCTTTAATTCATTTCAAATTTTGAGGGGGAATCTTGGTTAGATTCTAGTTGAAAGTCACAGTGTAAGCCATGAAGTACCAGTAGAGCCAATGCCACAATTATCTAAATAATTTTATGACCCTATAGCTGATATTCGGGATAATGTGTGTTTTCCAAGTCAGTTTTCATTTGCCCCCAATGATTTCAAAAATTGTTATGATATGGATATGATCAGACAGTCAACTACAGGGGTGTGTTCAGCAGAAGCATCATTTCAGAACCCATCAGAAAAGTTGCAGCCACGTCAGGAAGTGCATGAGGATGCAAATAACATAACTACAACATCAAATCATGAAGTTGAGTTGGTTAAATTTGAATATCTAGTAATAGGTCAAGTCTATCTTGATCCAGTGGCTATTTATATGGAGAGGTTGTTCATCACAGAGCCACAATGCATTCCCAGTATTTATGTTATTTGTCATGTTTATCAAGCTCCTTGTAATGAAGATCAGGATGGAAAGCATTTCATGATACCTATGCAAGTTTCGTTTCTGATATTGATTGAAAACATTGAAAGAGTAGAGATAGTAGAGCAGTTGCTTGACTGGCCGCACTGATGTTATTGTATCATTTAAAACAACAAAATTATCAGTAGTGTAGGGCAGATAGGAGAATGTGAATAAGCTCAGCATTCTGAGCATCTCTTTTTCAGCAGTGTTCATTTTGATTTGGTTTCAGTTGCAAGATCAAAACATGTACGGGTTGCAGAATAAGATTTTGGGATCAGACCAATGAATAAAGCACCGGTCTGCATGTTTAGAGTTCAGTGGTTCTTGACACCTCCTGAAAGAGTTTTCATCCCCAAGTGGAGAATATTTTAGGGTCCTATAATTATAGGAGATCTGATGATTCAGATATCATTTGTGGGTCTCATGATGAAGTTCCTGGCTTGATGGTCTCTTGGTTGTTTCCATTTCCCCCTTCATCCATTTCGCTTGATCCTCCATCACCCTGATGCATCCTTCATCCACCGTTGTGCCACTCATTCCTTTGCCCATTTGTCCCATTGAGTACGTCTCGTCCATCACTAATCCCTACCCAAATAAACCAACTTAGGATAATAAACAAATAATTAAGTTAATATTAAATGGTTAGCGGCATTTTCTAATGCTCATTAGCCTAATAAAGTTATTTTCATAGGATAATTTAAAATAAAATAATGATTAGATTAATTAGTAATTAGTAATTAACTTAGTCTGATTAAGTTAGTGTTTAGGTTAATTTATTAGAGTTGACATTAATCAAATAATAAAAAACATAATAAAATATTAAAACAAAAATTATAATAAACAAACAATAATTAAAATATATAAAAATTAAAATAAAACAAAGTAAAAAAATTAATAAATAAAAACAAAGCACAAAACAAAATTAAAAACATAAAAACAAAATACAATATATAACAAATAAACACAAAATATAAAATACGAATATTAAAATAACATAAAACATATAATATACAAAATATATATTAAAACAAAACAAAATAATTGAAAAAAAACAAAATAATAAAACAAACAAACAAATAAAAACACAAACCCACTACGCACACATCCCAAAACGAAACAAAATCCACGTCCATTAATCATTTCGGACCCCCCTAGCCATCCGAACTTTAACGAGAGGGGGGGTCTGATATAAGTCATTTCCCAAAACCACTCTTGGACACATGGCAGCTCCACAAGCCATTGGACTCACCCACCCCCCCCCGAAAACCACTTACCACCTCAGGGGGGGTCCGAAATACCACCTTTCCCCAAAAAAAATTGTTTTCGCAACATTTTTGACCAGTCTTTTTCCGAAGGAGTTTCTGGGAAAACGGAGATGAATTTTAAAAAACCAAAAGAGGTTTTTGTTCAGCACGGGCTGAAGAACAAAAACCTCTCTAGGTTTTTGTACAAGTTCCATGAGAAAGGATAATCGAAGCCATCTTTGAGCCTTATTTTTCCAAAATTCTGATTTTTTCTGTTACAAACCTAATTTTGCGGGAGATGTTTTGGAGAACTAGAAACGAATTTAGAAAAACTGAAGGAGGTGTTTCTTAGGAACAAGGTGATATAAAAAAACCTCCCCCGGTTTTCACACATACCTCTCATATTGGGATAAAACAAAGACTCATTGGGACCCTTTTTCTTAGAATTTGAGGAGGCAAACATTTTCCACAGGATGACATGTGGCGAAGGAAAAAGTCGACCAAATCTCTACGAAATCCTACCATCTCCTGATCTAAAGATCTGACGTCCACTCAGGGGCAGACACATCATCATCAAAGGCTATCATATGTTACCAGTGACTAATATTTGACACACAGTTAAAGAAATCCGTGCAGTGCTAGCGAAATCCCAATTTTTTCTGTAGTGCAATATTGTTAGTTTAGATTTGATTGAATGAAATCGTAGTCATTTGATGACATGGTCATTGTAATAATGGGTATAAATAATTCATGTTTTGAAGGAAGAGTGGTTCGACCTCTGTGAAAGAAGCTCCCTGGGCCCTGTAAATTTTGGATGTGGGGAAATCCCAGCGGATGTAAGAAATACCATGTTAATTTCTTTGTTAATTTAACACAGCAAGCCTATTTATGACTTGATATTCATCACGGTGCTTTTGCTCAGCAATGTCTCTTCTTTGTTTATTTGTATCTTACAGCTTATTTCTAAGAGTAGTATGATTGGAATTCATCCTTTGGTGATCCTTTCATCATAGAATATGCTCGTCATGTATTTTTGATGTCTTGTTACAAAATCCATCCATAGCTAGATGCTTTGTTTCAGCCATCAGATTTGTATGTTGATTGTTCTGCAGCTGCATGTAGAGATTCACCCAAGTTAGGTGCCTCTTATGTAGTTGAAAATTGTTATGTGTCTATGATTTTCCTTCCAAGATTCATCCTTGGTCAGATGCCCTATTTGGTGGCCTACCTCTTATTTTCTTTCTTCTAAATCTGCCATAAGAGATTCATCATTTGTCTGATGCCCCTTATTACAGTGAACTCTTTTCTTTTTCAAACTACCTTTACATCACTTTATACCTGTTGAACAAGGTTCCTATTTTTCCTTAGTGTTTGAGGGAGGTTGTCAGCCTGTGCTGAATTGTAAACCATTGAAATTCATGACCTGACTCCATTCTGCCCAATGGTCCTTTATAATGTTTCAACCAAACCAATTCAAAATCCATAAACAAACCTATGTTCTGCATAACTAGCCTAATATCCTTTTTCAAACAAATCTATATCAAATAGAGAGATCCCTCTCTGAGTCTTGGATGGATAGATCCAAGACTCGAAGTGGTTTTGATGTTGCCTCTATGACTACCTTCACAGCCTTGGGAAAATTACAGAGTGATAACATGCAGGATGAAGCTTGCAAGGTGTTCGAAGAAATTGATGGACAAGGCTCACAATTGGATCAAGTGGTTGCAATAGTAGAACAACGCCTTGAAGGGCCTGTTACAGAAAAGATGATCCAAGAGCTAGCTGAGCAGGAGGCTCACGTGAAGTAGCAAGTCGAGGCAGCTCGAGTTAAGCTTGAGGCCTTCGAAGCAGCATTGCCCACACCTGAGTGACTCAGGACGAGTCATGGGTGAGTGTTGGGGGCCTGTTGGCCCTTGACTAAGTTTTGAGGAAACCTTGGTCAAAGTTGGACCACTTTTGGACTTCGACACATTGGTCAAGGAAGGAGCACCCAGATGAAGTTGAGATCACGGATCTCACTTATTTTGTGGGCTATGTGGACCCAGTAAGGGGTTCTTTAGGGTTTTTGTAATGGGTTATGGGATGTTGTCCCATGGGGTTTTCCCATTTTTAGGCCTTATTATAAGGATTTGTAAAAGTATAAATAAAGAAGACTGTATTGTAAAAGTAGAGTTGGAGCTAGCTAAGTGCAAGTAGTTCGAGTTTCTTTGTGCAAAAAGAATGTATGTGCATCAAGACTTTGTGCTTGATAGAGAGTTAGCTCGGTGCCTTGACCTAGTTTTTTGAAGGAGGATCTGGTGCTCAGTGAGCAGATCTCTTGTTTGGTGCGAATTTCGACTCTATGGCTTAGTGCACAAGAGTAACCAAATGTAAGAGATTGACGAGTAATAAAGAGGTGAAGGGGTTGGTGGACGTAGCCCCACACTGGGGTGAACCATGTGCATCTGGTGTCTTATGGTTTTCTTTGTGCAATGATTATCTTTATTATGTTTTTCTTAGTTCTTAGATTAGATATGTAATGGATATGTATRTGTTGTTGTTATTCTTTGCTTATGTTAAAATGCTAGATCTGATTCACAGTGTTAAGTGCTAAGTGTTTTAGGTGCATAATATTTGTTGTTACTAYGCTAGATCTATCCTTGGGTATGTTCTGCGGTGTTTATAATGTATGTAACTCCCTAAGAGTTAWCAAAATACTATGTGAAGTGTTATTATCACAGATATGTGTCCCATCCTGGTTATAGACACATGCGTCCTTTAACCCCCYCTGCTTCTACCTTGGGTGAGACTTCGCCTACCTCGCAGGTGTTGCCGAAAGGGCCGGTATTCAGGGTTTTGTTAGTGTGTGTTAAGCATTGAACCCTGGGTCTACCCCTGTGACAACAAGACCCTTAATCTGGGAGGCAGCAACAAGCAAAAGAGATCAACACCAACCGTAAGGAATAAATGTGAACTCATTAGCCATCTTTCATTTCTTTATCATCACTTAGTTGAGTTGGTTTTGGGGTAGCTTAAGGATAGAACAATATTTTAATGGAGTTAGTACTCTGACTTTACCATAGACCCAGTATAGGGGGATTTTCCCCGTAGCAGCTAGGTCCTCGAAAAAAATCATTAGGACAATTTTGACAAATGTGCATCTCGGCATGCCTTGACCCCTTTACATATTGTTCATAATGATTCCTACTCCTTCTTTATCTAGGTTCAGGTACTTCTTAAATTTCAATGATGACTTCTCCATACGCACAAGTGGGTTTATTTGTTAAAACTTAATATTGAAGCTTTTGACATGTTTTTAACCTAAAAGGCCCTTATAGAAAACCAATATGGGCATCAAGTGYAGAAGCTAAGAACATTAAATGGAGACAAATATGTTAGCAACAATTTTAGAATTTACTGCACTACACATGGAACTCGAATGCAGCATACAGTTCCATATGCACCACAACAAAATGGTGTTTCTAAGAGAAACAATCGCACATTAAAGGAAATGGCAAATTGTATGATCCAATCTAAGGGATTAAGTCTTCATTTTTGGGTGGAAGCTAGTGATTGTGCCAATTACATAGTCAATTGCACTCCCACAAAGGCTTTAAAAATATACATTGGAAGAAGCATGAAGTAAAAACCTAAGTTTATGGAAACTTAATGTTGCTTCAAATGTATATTGCACTCCCAAGTCAAGTTCACAACTTCAGTGGAGTCTTCCTAGTGAGAGGGGTGCCCCCCTTCTTTATGAACTTAGGGAAAAGTAAAAATTAAAGTTGGAGGAGGCATCAAACCCTAAGTGTGCCCCACTTAGAGCCTAGTCAAAGGTTTAAATATAAGAAAAGGGGGTTTTCCCCCTTGCAACTCATCCCTTAAACCCTAACTCATCCCAAAACCCTAAAAGTGTGCCCCCTTTGACCAAATATCTCTCTCTTGGATGGGTGACACTTGTAACTCATCCAAGATGGGTCTCTCCTCTTTCCCTCCTTTAAAAGGAATCCCTCTCCTCATTTTGGCATGAAGTCTCACAACAACTCTATTATGCCAAAATTTCTCCCTCTCTCTCTCTCATTCTCTCTCATTTCTCTCATTCTCTCTCATTTCTCTCATGTAATCTTGTTGCAATATTGTAGCCATTCTTTTGAACAATAAAGTGAAGCTTTGGAGGATCTATTGGTGTTCTCTTGGTGTATTCTTGGTTCTCTTTGGATACTCTTGTATGGTGTTTTCCTTTAATTGAGGTAATATTGTGAATTTTGTTTATTTTTGCTCACATTGTTTTACTTGAAGAACCCTAAGAAAAGTATTTTACTAGGGATAAATCTATAGTAGTATTGTTATAGGTTTATGTGATTTGATTTTACTAGTGTTTACAAAATATTTTGTAGGCCTTTTAAAAAATCTCACCTTCTTGCCTCATTATGTATCAAGGGTTTATAGATTTACAGGTTACCAAAGCTTAGAGGAGTGGACTCCAAAGGCTTCATTTTACTTCACATAATTTTATGATTTAATTTTCAGCTTCTAATACTTATTTTCAGCAGAAATAATCATTTAAATCTTGTTTACAAATCGTTTTCCAAGTTCAGATTTTGTATATAAAATTTATGTTTATATACTAACCAAAAAAACTAACGTGTTTAGGTGATTTTTAGCATTTTCCAGCAAGCTTTATTTGTTGTTTTATGCATGTTTTAACCAGTAAAAGGGGAGGTGCTGCCCAAATTTGGCCACTAAAGGCTCAAGAAAACATATACAAGCTTTGGTGAAACCGTCAAATCCAAAGTACTTGTTGTTCTCCTTGTTGAGCACCAAAGTACTTTGGAGAACCTTGTTGTTCTCTTGTTGAGCACCCAACATTTCCTCTTGGCTAAGGGATAAGGACTTGAGGTAGTCACATAGTTTAGGTTTGGAACATTTCATATATAATTCCCCCTAAATCAAAGAGAGACCTAATATTAATTAAAATCAACCTTTTCACTTTTCACAACATTTACATTTCCTTGCAATTTCTATTTCAGCAATTTATTTTCAAGTATTTACATTACATTTATTTTTATGCAAGTTATTTACATTATTCTTTATTTCTTGTTCAAGCATTATTTAATCCTTTTGAAATAATTGTTTATATGTAAAGTTATTTTTTGAATCATTGTGTGGATAAATTTATTCTTTATTTCAAGTTGTAAAGATATCATTTTTATGAATATATTTCAATAAGAGAAATTTAATAATCTTTAGGCACTGATCGAGTTGTTTGTAAAATAAAGGTTTGGTTGTCATTGAAAGATTTCATATTGAATTGGTTGTTTGTCATTGGGTTATGTCCCCCTAATCAAMAACTTAATTAACTCCTAGAGMTAAAAATAATCTTTCACATATTTTAATAGGGTCTACCCCCCTTGGCTTCCCTAGGAGTGAACCTAGACGGAAGTAGTTCAGACTGAGGTGGCAGTGGGTCTGGACTCAGTTTTGTGCCTCCAAGGACACACCAAGTGGGTTGGATAATTCTCCACGTTTTTCGGTGTGTATTAGGCGATGACATATTTGGAACTGTTGTCAGGGATAAATCTCTTTATTCCTTGAGTACAACTTTTTTGTTTTCCTTTTTGTTTTTTGGCTTTGTTTGATGTTTATTGTTTGTTTAGAATAAAATTGATCATCTAGCAACTCCACTTCAAAATAATTTGATAAAGACTTATTCAAGAAGGAACTCACGATTTTCTTAGCTTCATCCTTGAACCTGAAAGGGTTTTTGGAGGAGGATAGGCAAGCTTTCTTGTCATAGGATCCTTAATAATTTTTGGGTCCCAATCCATTTCAGTAGACATCTTCTATTTTATTTTTTCTTAATGAATATAGTTTAGAAATGGATGRTCATTATAGACCTATTGATTTTTATGAAATAAGTGGTTATCTACATGTGATTCTAGAAAAATATTTACAAATGTTGCCTTGTTTTCAAGGTAATAATGTGATTGATGTTAGATGCCATGTTAATAGAGTCTCGTGTTTCTTTTGTAGATGGTGTAATAATGATTTKCATGAATATTTAGCAATGAAATTKTTTATCTTGTCCTTTGATGATGATGATCTTGGTTGGTTCACAGAACTTAAAGATAAAAAGGTTAAAACTTACAATGAATTGGTTGGTGATTTTATGGGAAAATGGAAGGAGAAGGAAACTCCAGATATTAAAAAAAAAAAGTCAGTTTAGATATTAAGATGGATGCTCCCATTGAGAAATTAACAGAGGTTATTAAAGACGCAGAGTTCATTTTTGTGAATTGGTTAAAAATCTTGGAAGCTCACCTTGTGAGTGCAAGTAATTACATTGGATATTTAGATCTTATAGAGCTAGATCTTCACAGAGAACATGAAGAGGAATTTCGTTTGGAAATTCCAGAAGAGATTGAGGATGAGTCATAGATTGATCAAGAGGAATTCGAGTTTGAAGTAGTTGAATATCTAGATAATTCAAATCCCCGCTCGCCTCCCGAAGAACCCATCTCTTCAGAGAATATCTTCGACAACCTTTATGAAAACAGTGAAGAAGTTTCCTTGAAAGTTCCACTCTCTCAACCATCAGAGGAATTAATAACAGATAATGGGAAAATGGAAGACAGTTTCAGTTTACAAATTCTAGATCATTATGAGCAGTGGTTGGCCTTCCACCATGACAGTCCAATTCATAAATTCATAAAAAATTTACAAGGCTTTCCAAACTTTGAAGTTTGGTTGAATAAATAAAAACATGTGTTTCTTGTGGGGGTCGACTGTCAAGAGAAACTCCAAGTTGATAAAAATTGGAAAAGGATCTTTAATGAGTCATCCTGGATAGGGACTTTTCAGACATCTCAGGTCTTATGGCATCCATGACTTGGATGGATCAAATTATTTCTACCTCGTCCACTTGGATGGTGATCCCATGAATATCCCAAGGAATGGGCAACAACTCAGGCTATTTTTCAAATGATGAGTCATTTGGTGTCCAAAGGGGCGCCCTCTATAATGTATCCCTAACCTTTCTCCTTTCATTCTTTTAGTTTTGTCATAATTTAATTTATGTATATAGTTCATTGTATAGTCATTTAATTTATTTTATTATTGTCAATATAATTTCACTTATTTGATTATTATTTATTCTTTTCACACATGTACTTATGTTGGTTATTGGTGAGAACTTTGTTTTGTAGATTATGTGGTTCTCGCATGCTCTCCTCCCCTAAGATTGAGTATACGTCCCCATGTGGAGCTAGATGTTGACCACCTATTTCAACTAGGTGTCAACTTCATATACCATGAAGATATGTACCTTGTGGTACGACAAGTTTGAATACTTTTGGCTCAGCAGGGCAATTTTGCCCCCAACACTTCTTTCTAGGTCCAAAGAATGTTTGCTCCCTTGCATGGGATAATTTATTAATATGTTAACATGGGTCAAGTTTTAATAATTTAGTTTCCTAGGAATTTATCATTAAGGAATTCCTTTCATCGAGTGTTTTTTTTTCCTCAGGTAATTAGTCTTGCTTTTCAACGATTTTAATTACTCTTGAGTTTTTCACTCAATAATCCTCCAAAGTGGTGAAAGGAGTTATAATGATCGATCCCATTGGGTGACTAAGGTATAAATATGTTGTAAATGACCATGCTAGACATATCCTAGAGTCTTGAAGAATTTCTTTAGGTTTGATAAGATATTTTAATAATTAAATTTTTCCATAAAATGGAAATTTTAATTTTTTCTATGAAAATTATAAAAAAATGGTCCTTGGGGATTTTGTATAGGGGTGTGAGTAATCAATAAAAATTTCTTATGACCCCCTACACCCTTGGACCAAGTTTCAGCTCAATTGGACAAGTTTTTCTATGTCAATGTGTTAAGGTCCTAACCCGCACATAGGTAGATCAATGTATTTGGATGTAATAAAGGTCAATATTAATAAGGCCTTTCAATAAAATAGAATAAGGCGGATGTAAGAAGACCTAATAGAAGCTTCCGCTTCTAGAAGGATCTTCCTCTAGATGTTTCTCTTAATAGACATATTTAGTATAAATAAGGGTCGAGGGTATGAAAACCCTAGCTTGAAGATTATTGTAACAGAGCGTTGCTCGATTGGAGGTTGCCCCCTTGAAGAGGCCTGTGAACATTGCTTTCTGAATCAAAGTGTTATTTCTATTGCTATTCTTATATCATTTATGTGCTATTGTGAAGATTATGCTAGATATTTTACTGTTATTCTGCCATTTCTAGCATTTTATTTCTATTCTACATATTTTATATATCTGGTATCTTGCAAGTGGTATCAGAGCACTTTCCTTGGCAGAAATTGTGGGTAATTTTTTTTCAAGGTGGAGACGTATTCCGACGTCTTTAAGCCACGGAGATCTGTCATTACGCACATAAACCCGCGGTTGATGGATTCATACACGCAGGAAATACAAGTGGTTCTTAAGCGCACATCTGTTGGCCACCCTTGTAACCCATGTTGGTACCCCTTCGAGTGGTAGCGCATCAGACAGCACCTGTGTACGGATCGGCCTAGATTTCCTGAAGCCCTCTTTAGATAAACCTATCGGTCGCTAGACTTTTATAGTGTCACCAAGAACAGCACTCAGGAAGATACTCTCTAGTACCTGGGTAGTCGGGTAGTACGGCTAAGGGTACGGTATATCCTCCTTAGTTAGTGCCCTGAGATATTGGGCCGAGTACTACTGTTGGACCCCGCACATATATCAGAGAGCTATAGCACAGGGAAAACCCTTGTATGTAGAACCCTTGAATACCTAACCCTTGGGGAACATAAACATAAACATAAACAAATTAAACCGGCGAGATCTATTGCCGCGCATCTGTGTTCAAGTTGCCAAGTAAATACACATTTCTTTATGGTTAAGAATTTGGGGATTTCATCACTACAACATTCTTCAGACCAAAGTATAACCCTGCAGTGGTTAAAAAAAAAAAAGTCTGGAAATTTTTTCACCATTATTTGAGACCTATTCCATTCGATTCATCTCTTCTCCCTTATCACATTCATCCATATCATTTTTCTGCAAAAATTTATGACCCAACCCGCTCCCTTTTCAGTTCACCCATCCTCATGGCCCATACCCGTAGCCAAGAACTACAATCTCGCTTCAACACCTTGCAATCTGGTTTCCTCGAGACCCAACAAGAAGTGCAACAACTCAGTGCTACTCTTGCCTCCCATGATGCATCCATCAATACCACCATAAATGCATCCGTAAATGCATCTATAAATGCAGTTGTGCAGTCTGCAATGGCGGAAGTCAAACATGAACTGACCACCCAGCTTGAATCTATCTTTGCATCACTCTGCACCAAACTCAAGATCCCTACCGATGACTCTTTCCCTGATGCACATACAAAGATTGAAGGTGAAACTTCTTCCCATTCCTTTCAGCCCCATCACTTTCAACGAGACATACGCCTTCCGCGGGTGGATGTAACCAAATTTGATGGCTCGGACCCCACTGGTTGGGTCACCCAAATGGAACATTATTTCTCTCTCTACAACATTACAGATGACTTGTCCAAACTCTGGTATGGTGTTCTCCATCTAGATCAAGAATGCTGGAAATGGTGGCAATGGAGAAAAACTTCCCGTCAAGCGTATATTTCTTGGACCCAATTTGTGACTGAGCTTTATGAACGCTTTGAAACTGACACCAACCATTTGGGCCGTTTGACAAAATTGAATCAATCAGGCACAGTAGAAG
>JASDQU010308064.1:0-28970 GCA_032191745.1 Picea mariana | reverse complement strand
TTGCATGGATTTTTGGGCCTCACAGGGTATTATCGCAAGTTCGTTAAGAACTACGGAAAGATTGCAGCACCTCTCAAGACTCTCCTCAAAAAGAACTCTTTCACTTGGACTCCAGCAGCTGCTCAAGCTTTTCAAACCTTGAAGACGGCCATCTGCACCACTCTGGTTCTGGCCCTTCCCGACTTCACAAAGACCTTTGTGTTGGAATGTGACGCCTCAAGGAAAGGAATCGGTGTTGTCCTTATGCAAGAGGGTTGACCGTTGGCCTTCACTAGCAAGCAACTGTATGAAAGAAATCTGGGCAAACCCATTTATGAAAAAGAAATGTTGGTGATTCTGCATGACATTGAGTTGTGGTGTCCTTATCTATTGGGGCAACGCTTCCAAATTAAAACCGACCATCAAAGCCTTAAGTACTTTCTGGAACAACGCATTTCCTCCCTGGAACAACAAAAATGGGTGACTAAGCTCTTTGGATATGATTATGAGATCATTTACAAGAAGGACAAAGACAATGTAGTGGCAGATGCACTCTCTCGAAAATATGAAGACGAAGGATCCCTTTTTTCTCTTTCCTTCATTGTACCTGATTGGCTCCAAGTTGTGCACCAGAAATGGCTTCAAGATCCCAAAAGTTCGCATCTGATCCAGCAACTGCAGAACAAGGCTTCGGCTCCCCTAGGGTACTCTTGGCTCCAGGATGAGCTTCGATACAAAGGTCGCTTGTATTTAAGTAAACAATCCAAGCTCAAATCCACGGTGCTTTCTGAGCTTCATGCTACACCCACAGCGGGGCACTCAGGGTTCACCAAAACATATGACCAAGTAAAATGTTCTTTTTTCTGGGATGGTATGAAACAGGACATCCGTAAGTTTGTCACTGAATGTGAGGTGTGTCAACGCAACAAGGGAGAAACAATCAAATCTCCAGGCACCCTCCAACCGCTTCCGATTCCCCCTGCTATTTGGAAGGATATCTCTATGGACTTTATTACAGGCTTACCCAAATCGGGGAATAAATCAGTCATAATGGTGGTGGTGGATCGCCTTTCCAAGTATGCTCATTTTTGCGCTCTTCACCACCCATTTACTACATCCACAGTGGCTCAAATTTTCATGGACCAAGTCTTCAAGCTTCATGCCATGCCACACTCTATTGTTTCTGATCGAGACCCAACTTTCACAAGCAATTTTTGGCAAGAACTGTTTAAGCTACAAGGCACACAATTGCATCTCAGCTCAGCTTATCATCCCCAGACGGATGGTCAAACGGAAGTTGTCAACAAGTGTTTGGAAACATATCTGAGGTGCTTTGCCTCTGAAAAACAACACCAGTGGGCTCAATGGTTACCCCTCGCCAAATGGTGGTACAACACTACATACCATACAGCCACTCACATGACTCCTTTTGAAGCGGTATATGGACAGAAGCCACCTTCAGTTCTCTCATACTTACCGGGTACCTCGAAGGTCTAGGCGGTTGACCAAACACTTACAGTCCGAGAGGATATCCTTTGTACCCTTAAAGAGAACTTGGTCATGGCACAAAATAGAATGAAGCAGCAAGCAGATCAAGGTCACTCTGAACGTCAATTCACATAAGGGGATCAGGTGTTTCTGAGACTACAACCATATAAGCAAACTTCTCTCAAGGCCGAGCATTGTCAGAAGCTAGCACCCAAATTTTATGGCCCTTACACAGTTCTCAAGTGTGTGGTACAAGTCGCATATCAGTTAGCTCTACCCAGTCAGTCGAAGCTACATCCTATTTTTCATGTTTCATGCTTGAAGAAGGTGATTGGAACCAAGTGCCAAATTCAAACAAACCTTCTAGAGTTAGCTGAAGAAGGATCCATTTGGCTACAGCCAGAAGTAGTTTTGGACCAGTGTGAGCGTCGCCTGCATCAGAGAACCATCAAGGAAGTGCTAGTACAATGAAAAGATATGACTCCAGCAGATGCCACTTGGGAACCAGCTACCATTCTGCAGCAGTTTCCACATCTCAAGCCTAAGGACAAGGTTGTTTTTAAGGGGGCGGACATGTTAAGGTCCTAACCCGCACATAGGTAGATCGATGTATTCGGATGTAATAAAGGTAAATATTAATAAGGCCTTTCAATAAAATAGAATAAGGCGGATGTAAGAAGACCTAATAGAAGCTTCCACTTCTAGAAGGATCTTCCTCTAGATGTTTCTCTTAATAGACATATTTAGTATAAATAAGGGTCGAGGGTATGAAAACCCTAGCTTGAAGATTATTGTAACAGAGCACTGCTCGATTGGAGGTTGCCCCCTCGAAGAGCCCTGTGAACATTGCTTTCCGAATCAAAGTGTTATTTCTATTGTTATTCTTATATCATTTCTATGCTATTGTGAAGATTATGCTGGATATTTTACTGTTATTCTATCATTTCTATCATTTTATTTATGTTCTGCATATTTTATATATCTGGTATCTTGCACAATGTCTATGAGGAGTCCAAGTCAATCAAAAATTAGCAAATAATTGGCTAAGGTAAAAAAGCCAAAAATTGTAAAAGTGACTAAAGTCAAGAAAAGAAGTGGGGAAATGTTTTCTAATGTATTTCTTAAGTTGTAAAAGTGAAAATCCACTTAGATGAACCCCCCAAGTCAAGTTAACAACTTAAGTTGAGTCTCCCCAGTGAGAGGGGCACCCCCCTTCTTCATGAACTTAGGGAAAAGTAAAAATTGAAGATGGGGGAGGCCTAAAACCCTAAGTGCGCCCCCATTAGAGCCTATTCAAAGGTTTAAATAGAATAAAATGGGTTTTCCCCCCTCACAACTCACCCCTCAAACCCTAACTCATCCCAAAACCCTAAAAGTGTGCCCCCTTTGACTAGATCTCTCTCTCTTGGATGGGTGACACTTGTAACTCATCCAAGAGGGGTCTCTCATATTTCCCTCCTTTAAAAGGAAGCCCCCTCTCTTCATTTTGGCATGAAGTCTCACAACAACTCTATTATGCCAAAATCTATCCATCTCTCTCTCTCTCTCTCTCTCTCTCTCTCTCTCTCTCTCTCTCATGTAATCTTGCTGCAATATTGCAGCCATTCTTTTGAACAATAAAGTGAAGCTTTGGATAATCTGTTGGTGTTATCTTGGTGTATTCTTGGTGTTTTTTGGTTACTCTTGTATGGTGTTTTCATTTAATTGAAGTAATATTGTGAATTTTTGTTTATTTTTTCTCACATTGTTTTACTTGAAGAACCCTAAGCAAAGTATTTTGCTAGGGATAAATCTGTAGTAGTATTGCTATAGGTTTATGTGATTTTATTTTACTAGTGTTTACAAAGTATTTTGTAGGCCTTTTAAAACATCTCACCTTATTGCCTCATTGTGTATCAAGGGTTTACATATTTATGGGTTACCAAAGCTTGGAGGAGTGGAATCCAAAGGATTCATTTTACTTCACATAATTTTCTAATTTAATTTTCAGCTTCTAATACTTATTTTCTGCATAAATAATCATTTAAATCTTGTTTACAAATCGTTTTCCAAGTTCAGATTTTGTATATAAAAATTTATGTTTATATACTAACAAAAAAGCTAACTTGTTTATGTGATTTTTAGCATTTTCCAGCAAGCTTTATTTGTTTTTTCCAGTAAAAAGGGAGGTGCTGCCCAAATTTGGCCACTAAAGGCTCAAGAAAACATCTACAAGATTTCGTGCAAAACCTCTTTCCTTCCCTTGCTTTCTAAGTCATTGTAAGAAGCCCAAGAGAGTCTCTTGAGCTTGAATTGTCTAATCTATTTCAAATTTTATAATCTATAAATTAGTTTTAGAATTATTTCCCACACCTTGCATGTGATTTGTTTTTCCATCCTTGCAAAATCATGTTGGCTAGTTTAGATTTAATTTATTTTTTTTTGATTAATTTGTTTGCCCACCTTTGTCATGAGATCGATAGGCTTTATCCTCCACTTTGTGGCATAGTTGTGAGGCTTGTAAAGTAGTTTAATTTTTATCCACATTTGTCACAAAATTAGTAGGATTTTTCGTCCTCATTGTGTCAAAGTTGTGTGGCTAAGTTTGTTCATTGTTATTTAGTTTAATCAATTTAATTTTTGTTTTCCCACACCTTGAATGTGAGTGGCTTTTCCACCCTTGCAATATTGTGTTGGCTAGTGCTTAAATTTTCATTTTTTGCAAAGTAAATAAAAATTACCCCGCCTTTGCCCTATATTCCCTCCCCTTGCCACTTTGTGGATCTTGGGTAATAAGAAATGGCAAAGGATTGAGTGGTTAGTTTAATTAGGCACTCATTTTTCATTATTGTTTGGCCACTAAAATAAGGTGACTTGTGGAGGTTAGAAGGGGTTGAATCCACGGACGATTTCATGGCACTAAGTGTCCTCCTTGTTGAGTTTCCAAGCACTTTGTATTTGATCTATGGAGCTAGGGGAGAACCTTGTTGTTATCTTGTTGAGCACCCAACATTTCCTCTTGGCTAAAGGATAAGGACTTCAGGCAATCACATAGTTTAGGTTTGGAAAATTTCATATCTAATTCCACTTAAGTCAAAGAGATACCTAAAATTAATTAAAATCAACCTATTCACTTTTCACAACATTTACATTTCCTTGCAATTTCTATTTCAGCAATTTATTTTCAAGTATTTACATTACATTTATTTTTGTGCAAGTTATTTACATTATTCTTTATTTCTTGTTCAAACATTCTTTAATCCTTTGGAAATAATTTTTTATATGTAAAGTTATTTTTTGAATCATTGTATGGATAAATTTATTATTTATGTCAAGTTGTAAACTTGTTCTTTTTATGAATATATTTCAATAAGAGAAATTTAATAATCTTTAGGGACTAGTCTAGTTGTTTGTAAAATAAAGTTTTGTTTGTCATTGAAATATTGCATATTGCATTGGTTGCTTGTCATTGGTTTGGGTATTCCTAATCAACAACTTATTAACTCCTAGAACTAAAATTAATCTTTCACATAGTTTAATAGGGTCTACCCCTTTGGCTTCCCTAGGAGTGAGCCTAGACGGAAAGAGTCCAGATTGATGTGAAAATGGGTCTGGACTCAAGTTGGTGCCTCAAAGGACACACCAAGTGGGTTGGAGACTTCTCCACATTTGTAGGTGTGTATTAGGCGGAAACAATGTGTCTTCTTGGTATGCATTAGTATGCATATGTAATCGTGTAATTTGATGGTCATTATATGTTATAAACATAAAGTGATCCAAAAATTCATATCCTCCTTGGTACCAATGCCTATATTGATATGTGGATTAGCACCGAATTGGTCCATGATCTCTATCTAAAGAGCATGGAGGTTCATTTAATGATGGGCAATTATGATACACTCATATGTAAAATTATTTTCTTTTGCATTAATATATTGTCTCAAGTGGCCATGTTGTGTGGGGCCATGGATTGTTTCCCTCTTTGAGGATTTTAACCATGTAATATACTATTGTATTGATCCTTGATATGTATGTGTGAGAAGTTGCTGAAGTTGTTTGACCTTTTTGGAAATAACATGTTTTGTTGAACACATAGCCATCAACTATGCCCATTTATTCAAACCCCTTCGTAAACCCATTTTGAATGAGAGACTATAAACTTTAAAAGTATATAAAACAACTCCAGTACCACATCTTCTATGGTTGCTCTAACTATCTTTATCAAAGGATTCCCATGAGATACTTTTATCGATATCTAAATTCCCAACATGCCTTGAGGCTTTAATCTCTAGGACCAATTTAATATCGTCATAATAAAACTTGATTTTATGAAATATTTCTAGAAGTGAAAAATATTTGCCTTCAAATAGAATTGTATTTCTCGATATCTAGATACCTGAGGAGACTACACAAAGAAGAGCCTTGTGATTAGCCATAAATAGGTCCTCCATCCACTTCACAGACCTTCCTACAAATATACACTATTCGAAGACCCCTTACAACCTCTAAGACTTAAGATCTCCTTCCAAACATATTTATTAAAAAATAGTCCATCAATGTATGCTTAATAAACTATGAATCAATCTTACATAAGACATGGCAACTAGGTATTTTTCAATACCTTTTTAGAAGCACATCCCAAATTAAAATTTTGTTTGATAGGGCTAGCCAAAAGAGAAATCTTATTTTGAAAGGATTTTTTCAACTTCCATAATGGCTTCCATCGAGAAGTAACTTCACCTTGATCACCTTCTAGAAAACTTGCAAAATAACCTAAACTTGCAATATAATATCCTCTAGGGTTTTAAACCATATCAAAGTATCATCATTGAAAGAGATTAGAAATCCCTCAAAACATATAGAGATTACTTACCCTAAAAATAAATCATTGTATATAAGTGGCATATGCATTAGTCCATTTCTTATTAGATGTCTCATTACTAACATTATCACAATGATGTTTAATATTAAAAAATAAAAAGAAATATCTCAATAAATATTAAGGAGATAAAAATTAGTCAAAATTGGATCCCAACACTAACCACAATGACTCATTTTAGAAATTAATTAATAATTAATATTTTTTAGATTTTTATATTTCTTGATTTCATTTTAATGAGTGTGCTCTGAATAAATAATATTTTTAGGTTTTATAAAAAAAAAAAAAAAATGATTTCACTTTTAATAAGTCTGCTCTTCATAATAACTTTTCAGGTATTTATTTACACTTGTTAATCATTTTTCCTTCATATTTCCTGATAATGAACCACACTGGTCTGAAATCTTGAATATGAAAAAATCAATGCCATGAATCTGAAAGAACCATCTCATCACAACAATGGTGGCAAAAGTCTTAGAACAGAATATTAGAGTATTAAAGGAATAAGCATTAATACAACTTTAAAAAAAAAACATTTAATATTAAGATCTTTTTAGTAAATTATAGATTTATTAAGATAAAAAATAACTACTAACAAATATTTTTGAAAAATATGCATTTAATATTAAGATCTTTTTAATAAATTATAGATTTATTAAAATAAAAATAAATTACTATTAACAAATATTTTTGAAAAATATGGATTATTAAAATTAAAATATGATTTTTTAAAAAATTACTTAATTTAATATTAAAAAGTAATCATATTCATTTACTACAACTATAACATAATATCACTATACCACTAATATTAAATAGGATTAAAATTACAACTATAACATAATATCACTATACCACTAATATTAAATAGGATTAAAATTAATTATATAGGTAGTATTTATGTCAATTATTTTATATATTTAGTTGGGGATATTAATATTTTTATTTTTTTTTGTGTAGGAAAATCTCTTGAAGATGAAGGACAGGGCACTTAGAGAAAAGGTATCTTATTTTTAAATATTTTTAATAACTTGAGAATGTTATTATTTTTACATTAATAACTTTGTATTTTGTGTAGCTCGAGGAATGCACAAATATCATGGAAAATACATCAACACTGGCACATGGATTTACAACATTGCTTTCTAACTAGCACATTTCTTATGGGTTTGACCTTAGTGGCCAATCACTTAGTTGTCTTTTGTGTAGTTGGAGGAATGCACAAATATCATGGAAATTATCTAACATAAATATCATGGAAATTATCTAACACTCAGTACATAATTTACAACATTACTTTCTAACTAACACATTTATGGTGGATTTGAGCTTTAGTGGTCAATCACTCAGTTCCATGTATATGTGTGTTTTTCATGTGTCACACATTATGTCTTCAATTATATAATTATTGAATTTAACTTGTTATGAGTAGGGACTTTGAGTAATCTACTCATGTGGTTTGTGTATTTTTAAATATTAATATCCTATTTATTTAGTGTATTTAATTTTTTTATTTTTCAATTTAAAATAAGTTTTTATTTTTAATATTTATATGTATCTATAAACACAGTTATTTGAGATGATTTTCTTATTTTTTCTAAGTTGTATTTTTTATTAAAATATTTTGAGAGATGGTTTTCTTACTAAGTTGTATTTTTTGAAATATTTTTTTTCTTTTTATGTCATATTTATTGAAATATTTTCTTTTTGTTATGTTATATTTATTGAAATATTATTTTTGTTGTTTAGATAATCTAAGTTTAGGTAATTTTTATGGGAATTCGGTCATATAAATCTAGATGAAATCTAGATTTTTTATTGTTTAAATTGTATTTCTAAATATATAAATAAATTAAGTCTCTTGCACTTAACCAATAAAATCTTTAAATTCAACAATTTCTAACTGAATTTGAAACATAAAACATTTAAACTACAACTATTTAGTGTATTATTCTTATACTTCCTATATTTTACTTCCTATATTTTACTTTTATGAAATATTTTATATTATACTTGTAATATTTTATTCTTCTTCTTATATTATACTTCAACAAAGATTCAAATAATTTTTTTTTCACTATAATATTTTATTCTTATTATGTTATACTTCAACAAAGATTCAAATAATTTTTTTTCAATACACAAATAGCATTCAAATTCAAATATTTTTGGTTTGCTACTGTATGTAATGCATTGATTTTGCATTCTTCTTATCTTATAGTTCAACAAAGATTCCAATAATTTTTTTAAAGTAGCATTCAAATATTTTTTGGGTTTGCTGGTGTATGTAATGCATTGATTTTTCATTCTTCTTATGTTACACTTCAACAAAGATTAAAAAAAGGTGTTCACTACATAAGTAGCATTCAAATATTTTTTTGGTTTGCTGGTGATGTGATGCATTGATTGTGCATTAAATGGAAAGGGATTAATGGTGGCCTTTGTCGATGGCTACTGGCTTCACTCAATCGTTGGTTATGCTGCTTGCACTTATTTCTCTTTGTTACGTTGCATGGATKTCTCTTCTTTGTCACTTGTCCCATTGCAAGGACGGCGTTCCCTTCTTTTGCCACCTCTGCCACCTCTTTCTTTGTTAGCCACACTCCATGGTGGCGGCTCAAAGTTCAGTTCAGAGTTCTTACCTCAAGCTTTCCACAACGAAGCTAACAWATAGCTCTTAACTCAAGCCTTTACTCCAAAACAAAATTCCAATTTTTCACAAATTTCACGTTTGAGCATTACCTGCCACTCACTCTTGCTCCCTGGTGTAACAGACTTGGGTTGACGGGGTCGCTCTGGCTCTTTAGTATAATTTAATTGGATTCTTGTTTTTTAGTTAGGTCGAAGTATACTTATTGATAATGGACACAGACACATTTAATTGGTTTTTAGTGTTTAATCAATTTTATATGGACAAGATTAAATATTGATAGAATATTTTTAGTAGTCTCAATAAATCAATGATTGTGATTTCAACCACTAACTTTCTGACTCACTATTATAAAAACATTTGTTTACATGTTTATTTTTTTACTTTTATTTAATCATATTTAAAATTTATTATAGTGACTAGTTGATTGCCATCTCTAAATGGTTAACAAAGATTAAAGTTTTATTACAGAGTGGAGATTGTTACATAGTGGAGAGATGTAAATCAACCTTTTATTGTATGAGCCAACCAAAACCTTGAACTTTCACCAGCCATGAGTTTGCAGCTGTGCTAGTGCGTAATGAGTTTGCAGCTGTGCTAGTGCGTAAGATGAGTTCTGACGCGAGCAACTCGGTAATATCATAGTTTGCCTCTCAGACTTCTCTGCTTGTTCTTGGTATCCTCCATGAATAATCTTCAAAGAGACTCCGCAGCAAGCCCAAAACCCAGAGAGCCAACCCAGTTGTATCATACTTTTCCATAGCCTTTATCCGCTCCAAACCTCAATCCTCAAAGAGACCCCGCAGCAAGCCCAAAACCCAGAGAGCCAACCCAGTTGTATCATACTTTTCCATACCCTTTATCCGCTCCAAACCTCTCTGCGTGTTCTTCATATCCTCCATGAATAATCCTCCAACAAACCCCCAACGACCTGCAGGCATATCTTATTAATTCGGTCAAGCACCCTGCTGGCATTTGCAATTGCCTGACGCTGATTTCTGAGACTAGTAGTAGTAATTTAGTGTTATCTATTCCAGGATAGTCTATTTCCTTACCTACTTTTCATTAAATTGTTGGCTTTGCGAGGTGATGATTTGTCGTCGACAAGCCCTTTCTAGCATTTGGAAGACATCTTGGCATAAAGAGAAAATGTTCTCCCGCCCCCACCAGTTTCTCTTCAGCAATATTAGGGCTTGGCAAGAAGCGCATCCATTTCATTGAAGCATTTATTCCCACTTATCTTTCCCTCACCAGTACACCTATCTATCTCTTATTAGTAACGAGGAATCATGTGAAAAACATGATCATCTGCCAGTTCCATAGCGTTGGGTATCCTATCTAACCCAATTGAAGGCCCTTCTATCTCGATTCAAATCTGTTAGTTAACAGTAGGCGGGGAGTGAGCATCGAATTGATCCTTTACTATATCATTTGGAGATTTTGAAGTTAATCCCCTCCAGATTCTGCTTCAATAGAATTTGATCCCTAAAGTCTGATTGAACAGAATAAGGAGACATGTGACTTGTTTTCACAGAGTTTGGAGACCTAGAACTTGTTGATAGATAAGTGGAGATACCTGGAAATGGAGTCCTCAGGGAATTTTTGATGGTGAACAAAGTCTATTGCTTCAAATGGACCCTGTAGTTGAACATGTACAGGAGTTGGAGTTAGGGTTGGGGATTGAGATGACAAAGGGAACCAAAACTTCAATAGAATACATCATTCTGTACTATGCTTCATTGGAATTTTGAGACCTGTAGCCTTCTTCAACGGGATTTGAATTTTGGAGTGCCCAGGACGTGCTTCAATGTAATTTGGAGCTCTAGAACCTATTCCAACAAAAGTACGGGTGCTATAGAAATGCACTACTGTGTAGAACATCCTTAGTAGCTGTGTGAGAGACAGTTCAACCTACTTCTAGCTTGTGTAGATAACATCCTTAGTAGCTGTGTTGTGTGGATAACATTCTTAGTAGCTGTGTTTTAGCTTAGTAGTTGTGTTTTCTATGTGTGAGAGACAGTCCAACCTACTTTTAGCTTGAAAGCATTATGCATACAGTAAGTAAAGTGGGAATGGTAGTTTTAGGCATACAGTAAGTAAAATGGGAATGGCAGCTGGTGGAGAGTAGCTGGTGAAGAGTAGGGATAATTTTAAGGATGGAAATTTATATTAAAATGTAGAAACATGGGCTAATCTTAGTAGTCTTTAAATATGCAAAATGTAATGTAAGATGTTATAAAAATATTCAAACTTCTAAAGATTTTGTATAGTTTCTATCAAATTTTGAGGATTTGTAAGGTAAAATAATTTTATTCTATAGAATTTGTAAAAATAGTTTTTAGAAAAAATGAAAACTGGTTAATCTTTTTTTGGGAAAAACCATGAAACATTAGCCCATTGACCAAATTTAACCCCTAAAATCATCTATGAGGAGAGGCTCATGAAAAATTGTGGAGAATAAGCAAAAGCATCCAAGTGTATACATGCATCTACTGCATGACCGTAGTTAGAGGGTTCCCCAAACCTAAGTTAGAGGGTTCTCCAAATCCACTGCATGATTCTTTTCAGCTGAAAGGGTGGCCATCATCCCATCCTAAGTTAGAGGGTTCCCCAAACCTAAGTTAGAGGATTCCCCAAATCTACTGCATGATTCTTTTCAGCTGAAAGGGTGGCCATCATCCCATCCTAAGTTAGAGGGTTCCCCAAACCTAAAGCTTGAGGTTCGAAATTCAGTGGTTTGCCAAACCTAATGTTCAATTTGAACAACCCGAATGCGTGCCCAAATTCGAACCTTAAGACAAATTTGAGGGAGAATTTTATTGAGGTTTGAGATGAAGTTTTATTAAGGTTCAATATATATAACTGAACTTCATCCGAACTTTATTGGTAAATTAAAACCTAAATCAAACTTAAGCATTGTCGAACCCAAACTCAAACCTGAACCATGTGACTTAGATCCCATCAACAATGCAATGTAGTGCAACTAACAAACAGGTGGATCCAGTTGTGTAGAAATCTCATTGGAGTTTACTATCAAAGTTTGTTAGTGTACCCCTTAGCACAACGCACTATCTAAGATGACTCAGTAGAGATGTACTCAAACCTTATAACGAGACTCATGGGCTGCTATCATTTTTGGATCTGTAGAATTGGGTGAGCAGTTAATTTAGGTGATTGGGATGGGTGGAGAAGAGATGAAAGGAAATGGTGAGAATGAGATCAAAACGAGTCCTCTACCGGGCCTCTAAAAGATCGATGTTAAATTGTATTCCAGAGTGAAGTCTTGTCGATCCAGTTTCATGCATCAGTGATGATTGGGTCGGCGAGAGTGGACAACATGAATAATTCTCCTTTACAAATATGATATTGTTATTTTAGCCATGAGCTTATTTGACCTTAAAAAACAACTCAAAAATGTAAAATACTTTTGCACTAGCTATAGGATATTGGTAAATATTAAGTTTAAGCATGTTGTATATTCTAATTTGGTTTATAATAACATCAATTTTAAATATTGATAAAATAAAGATAATGTTTATTAAGTATTAAGTATACTTGTGGTATATTATAATTTTGCTTATAATAATTTCAATTAAGAAGAAGTTTAATCGTACAAGTATCTTGGAATGGAATTTTATCACAATCTAAAGTGTAATTGTAGATTTGTAGTGTCTGAAAGAATGATTAGTGGAGGTTAGAAAAATTAGTTTGGTTTTGAGAACAATTTTTTGTTGCATAGATTTGAATTCACGCATAAGTTTGAAATACAACATTGCATGCCATCAATTTGAAGATGCTTATACGGATACCAAAATTGTATTAGCCTATGTTCCTAAAACTAGTGTTGCAGGTGAAGTGGTAGGGCATTAAGTAAATAATGGCAGCCTCTTGTTATAATATAAATAAATAATGCCTCTTGTTATAATATAAGGCAATAAAGCTTAACATTAACTTCTGAAATTAGAATGTTGTATGTTAAATTGCTTATGAAATTATAATAATTATGTAAAAGAAAGATAAAATTAATTAATTGTAAGTGCCAACAACTTAAAAATTCATGATCATGCATGTTTTTCTTATGCCACTCAAGCTAAAATGATCACACCTAATTAATAAACTTAATAGTTACAAAAGTTAACATATTACTATATAGTGAAGAGTTTTTGTGCTTAAATCGAAATATAAGCTCAAGTAATCATCCACATATGAGATTGGTACTAATTTTTTACAGCTTTGACATGATTAGATAATTACTCAATAAATTTGATAGTGAAGAGATTATGTGCTTAAATCTAAATATAAGCTTAAGTAATCATCCACATATGAGATTGGTATTAATTTTTTAAAGCTTTGACATGATTAGATAATGACTCAATAAATTTGATAATGTAACTTTATTCATAACAAGATGAATAACAGTGATACAATTATTTACTCCTATTCTAAAATAGGGTCATATTTGACTCTACTGCCATTATTTTGGTTTTGGTTTTATATAATGTTTTTTTAACTTTAATTGTATTCTATTTTATTAATATTCATCTTGACATAGTGTATTTTGGGTAGATTTTGCAATTATTATTTTTTTCTACTCCTTGAATTTTGTAATTGTTATTATTATTATTATTATTATTATATATATATATATATATATATATATATATATATATTTCTCACATAATAATTGATTTCAAACTGAAATTAAATAACTAAGAAATAGATCAATAACTGGTCTGTGACAAATTTTAAGAGGATGATAACCATTATGATAATTGAATTTACGAACAATTGGGACCAACCATTTAATGTATATAGTTACCATGTACAAGAATTTACAATCAAAACATATAATTACCATGACCATAAATTTACACTCAAAATAGTTGAAATGTAATCAGTTCTTTAAAAAGGGCCAAAACTTTATTTTGCTAAAAAAATTGAGTAATCCACTTCACATGGTATACACATATATTCCATTGGAGTGGTTAAGCTCTGAATTTGCATTCACTATGGGTGCATCCAACTCCACCCACCTCATGGTACCTGAGATTGAATCAGTGGTCCAGATTATTGATTATTGTTAAAGAGATCGCAACCCATGGGAGAGGGAGAAGTCATGGAACTTTGTTCATGGATGGTCTACCAGGAAGTGTATGTTAGAATATGATGGATGTGCTCGTTTAACCATAGACAATATCACTATTTTCACCCAACCATAGGCTGAATCCACCCCTAAGTACCTTAACCTTGACAAAGAATCATTCCGGAAGCAAACCCAAGGCTAGATAGCCAAAAAAGATAGTGCACATCTCTCCAAGGATAGCGCACCAAATAGGAGTGACAAGAGCTGATCAGAAAGTCCAAACCATAACCGAGAGAGAGTCCAGGACAAAACCGAAATCTGCTAGCTACAGCAATTGCAATGGCAGCTCTCCTCCAAACTTGTGCACAAACTGGCCAACTGCAGTGCGCACAAGTGTTGCTTCTGCATTACTGAGAATGTCTGCCAGAATGAAGACTGGCCTCCTGTATTTATAATAAAACTAGCAAACTGCCTGGGTCGACTTCTCATTCTGGATGCCTATTTACTTAGTATATAATATTTCCTTTAGCTGACTTCTTCTCTTGGAGGCTAATAACCTAATATAAATTATCCTCTTGAGCCGACTTGTCTTCTCGGGTTATTATCCAACTAATTAGGGTTTCTTCTTGCTTCTGGAAATATTCTATTCTCGTCAAGTTTACACGTGGAGGTAAATACCTCCTGCAAATACCATAATATCAACACTCCCTCCTAGCTAGGGAGGTATTGAAGGTAATGGTCTTGAGCACAAACATACCATTTACCCGGTAGCATCAATATAGTCATATAGACTCACTCATGATTAGATCATGAGCACCATCATCACTATCAGTGTCATCAGTTGCATCATCTCTCAAAACCATACTCCATCTGAGTAATCAGACATGATGTTGGATAAGTCACTCACTCCATAGAGTGACATAAGAGCCATTCTTCTAATCCAGACATATGTCCTAGAATAATAAATGTCCTGGACCATTTTCCATCTGGGGAATCTCTATCCATTGATCATCCATCTAGATGATAATCATTTCCAACATTATTGATAGTCTTCAAGGCGATTGGAACAATGTCATTCAATTGAACACAATTGGGTCTATCCATAGTAGCACAAAACTACAATCCAGTGGTACACGGCCACACCAAGTAGCACACAGATACTTGATCAGTGATATATAGTCACAATTAGTGGAACACATCCACTACAGTAGTATACATATATTGTCCTGAGACATACAGTCTCCATAACAATCATATCATCAACCTGCACAGAAAATATTGTTATGATATATAAACTGAATCATCTCGGCCATTCTTCCACTCACATCTGTGAAATCTGGAAGAGAATCTACCCTAAGAAAGTAAAACATCAACGATGAGTTATCTGAACTATTCTTCTCAAGCATGGAAGAATAATTATCATGATTTTTGAGCCTGGACCATTCACCTATCCGGGCCATTCCTCTGACACTAAACAAAGTGCAACCTGGAGAGAATGAATCTACCCTAGGGAATGTCTGTCCCTGAGTGTTGAACCTGGACCATTCACCTATCTGGGCCATTCCTCTGGCACTAAACAAAGTGCAACCTGGAGAAAATGAATCTTCCCTAGGGAATGACTGTCCGAACCATTTCCTAAGGAAATGACTGTCCTACACCAACCTCTGAAACAGACCATTCTTTGAAACTGCTCACAATTGTGAGCTTCGAAAGAATGAATGTCCGACGAGATGGACCAGTCTTCTTGACCACTACTGAGAGTGACCATCAAGAAGAGAGATTGTCTTAGACCATTCCCTATGTTAACCACAAGGGGAATCGTTGTCTATGGTACATCAGCAATCCATCGAACCATTTTCATTACGAAAATGACAGTTCGATCTGGCCCATTTTTCGAACTGGAAAATGCTTGTCCTTCAGAAATCTCAAACCACTTTCCGAACTTGAAAGGAACTGCTCATCCTGGACCATTTTTCGAACTGAAAAATGACTATCCATAAATCAATAACACATCAGTGCTCCCTCCCAACCTGGGAGTTATCTCTTCCTTTTTCAATAAGGAAGTCGTCTCCGCGAGCTCCATCTTGAGTACACAAACTCTTTCATCTTGAATAGAGGCTTTACCAAAATGACTTCTTATCTGCTCATCTGTGGAGATATATATTGGAGAACCACTTCTCCTTTCTGGACTTCATCGCGGAGAATGTAATGCTTGATCTCAATGTACTTCGGTCTTTCTGGAACACTAGTTTTTTGAAGGATTCATATAGCTCTGATCATCATAGTTGAATTCAACTCTTTTGTTTCCTGCTAGCTCATAACATCGTGGCAAGGGTCAAACTTGGAACATATCCAAGTGGTACTTCTTCTGTCATCATGAGAGCTTTGTCATGGATTGGCAATCCATTATCCTTGAGTTCTGAGTAACCATTCTGATACAGTATCTTTGTTATAGAATGTTTTTCACCATGCTTCTGTTGTGCATTGGAGGCTCTGCACCAAGTTGTCTGAATCCATATAAAAACCTTCTTCCATCTACATACAAGAGTCTCTTCCTGGTATATCTCAAAGCCTTGAGGTTGTTCTACATACGTTCTTTTTTCAATTATTCTGGAGAATAGTCTTTGCATTCATCTGATGTAAACTCCAAACCATGGATATTGCAACCGATATAATGGCTCATGTAAAGGTATGTCTGGTTTACTAGAACAAACAATCATCATAGTTGTCTCCCTCCATTTGGGAGAACCTCTAGTTCTGGATCTCGCAATGCTTTCATTCATAAGTCTTCCATACATTGTTTTTCATCACAACTTTCAGTTCCTCTGCTTGATTTCTTTTAGTGAGTTCATATCAGGCTGGTAGTCTTGTGATTCTCGATACAATGACTGGTTGTTCTGAATTTTCTTACTTCCTTGGAATCTTCATGTTCTTCCTCATGTTTCTCTTTAGCTCTTGGGTCCATGGAGTTTTCTATAGATTCCATGCCTTGAAGATTCCACTTCTTTCTTTCATCATGGGATCATGGATGTGGATGGACAACCAGGGATACTTTAAGTCTTCTTTTCGAAGAAGGCTTCTTCTAAAGTCCAACTGAGCACATACTACTTTTCATGGCTGCTACCATGGATATATACTCCATCATATTCAATGGATCATAGGATTAGCTCCCTCCTGATCCTTGCTTCATGTATGAATGCATGCTCTTATTTTGGAAATATACAATCGTCTCCCTCCATCTAGGAGAGTCCACGCTTCCATCTGCATCCTTATTGCCTTCTGTAAAGTGTCACAAATATTTTTCTAGTTTCCTCTTGATTGTTGACTTCTTTCTGTCTTTACTTCTTCTAGATTTCTTCAAGATTGATTCTGATTTCGGCTTATCTTGCAGTTGTTACTTATGTAATAACTTCCACACGAATTGTTACTCGGGGTTGTTGATGTACTTCATCCTTTCATGTGTATTGTCTGAATTGTAGTCATAGTGATAGCAATCCTTATCTTGTTGTTCTTCCATAGGTATAGTTTCTCTTGGAACATATTATCTTCTAAGAAATAGATATGCAAGATATGTACAAAAAACATGGTATGTACAAGAACTATGAAGAGTATTATTACCTTTTCTTAGAAGAAGAAGTCTGCTTTGTCCTGCTTGGCTTTCTTTGAGGGTTCCCTTTCTTCGACAACTGATTCTTCATGTGATTCCTTACTTTTATTTAAATCGGGACAGTGATTCTTGTAATGACCATACTTTCGATAATTGAAGCATTGTATTCTTGACATATCTTTCTCTTGATTTGGTTTCTTCCTGGAGCCAAACTTATTTTTATTCCTGATATCCTTGAACCTTGTTGTGAAGGCTTGATCATTGTACTTATTTTGGGGTTTCTCTTTTGCACTGATCCTTGATTCTTCTTATTCACAGCAAGTCCAAAGTTCTTCAAATTTAGGATACTCCTTCCTTATGTTCATGCTTGCAGCAAATGCATCCCATGTCTTGGGAAGACCATTGAGTACTATGTTTACCAATTCCTTCTCTGAAATGATCTCTTAAATAGCTTGTAGTTGATCTCTTAATTGAGAGATTCTCACAAAGTATGATGTTATGTTGTCATTATCATTCATCTTCATGTCACGGAGCTCATTCTTCATACTCATTACTTATCCAATGTTTCTGACTGAGAAGAGATTTGTTAGGGCATCGTACATCTTCTTAAATGAATCAATATGGGAGATGTAGGGTATCAGGTGGTCTTTTATAGAATCCACTATGATTATTTATGGCATTGATGTCATTTTATTTGAACTTCTCCATAACTGCAATGTTATGCGGTTCCTTTTCTTTTCCTTCTTCAAACTCAGGTTCCGTAATCTTTCCTTTCACGATATCCAACACTTTATTCTTGGCAAAGATGAGATCAATCCTTGTCTTCCATGCTCTGAATTTAGAAGCCCCATCTAACTTGTTTTCTAACTTCATAGAGTAAGTCATGGTTGCCTTTGACTTGGTCAAGCCTAGATTTGACCAAAACCTCAACCTTGTTGTCTTAGCTTGCTAAGAGTACCAGGAGATGCGCTAGGCTAGGGCGCACTAGTCTATCCAAAAATTAGGTCAATCCCTTTACTTAAGGTGCCTCAACGAGAGGATTAGGGTTTCTACAACTGCACCTACTAGTAACCCTAGCGGTAGTGCTTTGGTAACTGCTCCTACTAGAAACCCTAGTGATAATTCTTCAATGAGCTTAGTATCCTTATGGCTATGCTCCCTTCTAGTGGTTAGACTGAATGAAGGAGGTGTGGGCCCATAACCTGTTAGAATATGATGGATGTGCTCGTTTAACCATACACAATATCACTATTGTCACCCAACCATAAGTTGAAGCCACCTCCGAGCACCTTAACCTTGACAAAGAATCATTCTGGAAGCAAACCCTAGGCTAGATAGCCAAACAAGATAGCACACCTCTCTCCAAGGATAGCGCACCAAATAGGAGTAACAAGAGCTGATCAGAGAGTCCAAACCATAACCAAGAGATAGTCCAAGCCAAAACCGAAATCTGCTAGTCGCAGCAGCTGCAACGGCAACTCTCCTCTAAACTTGCACACAAACTAGCCAACTACAGTGCGCACAAGTGTTGCTTCTGTAGTTCTGAGAATGCCTGCCAGAATGAAGGCTAGCCTCCTATATTTATACTAAAATTGGCAAACTGCCTGGGCCGACTTCTCATTATGGGTGCCTATTTACTTAGTATATAATATTTCCTTTAGCTAACTTCTTCTCTTGGAGGCTAATAACCTAATACAAATTATCCTCTTGAGTCGACTTGTCTTCTAGGGTTATTAGCCAACTAATTAGAGTTTCTTCTTTATTCCTGGAATATTCTATTCTTATTAGGTTTACACGTGGAGGTAAATACCTCCCGTAGCTACCATAATATCAACAGTGTAGATATGGGTTATGATTGTATGCACAACCATCAATTATAGAGAGTTATAGAGATAGTCTGGCTAGGGGTATATATAGAGGAGGAAGCTCTTAAAATATATTAGAAGATAAGAGACATGGAGATGGAAAAAAGAGGTTGGGAGAGAAAGAAAACATCAAACCAGAGTGAATATTTGGAGATAACAAACATTTCCCAATGGAATGTTGATAACTATAAATTCTATTACAAATTTGGTTCCAATATCATTCAAAAATAAATATGTGGCAACGTTGCACTTCACATCCAATATATGGCATCACATGTATGTATTCCACTAACTTGAATTTAATGACCTCAATGAATAGATGTCGTAGTTATTTAATATTAAAACTCCAAACTTAGGTTACCTATGTTTGGAAAAAAAATTGCATTATGTGTGTGTTCGATGATTAAAATTCAAAACTTAGGTATAACCTAAGATTGAAAAAAATTGCATTCGGTTAGAGCTCGGCCAAAAGACATTGAATTGGTCACTAAATCATATGTATGATAAAAGTAATTTAAATATTGTGAAAAATAATTATCTTGTTAAGCATGTGTACAACATTGGACAACAAGAAAAATGGAGGAAAATTCAACAAATCAAGTGATTTATAATAAATAATATTAAAATTAAAGAAAACATGCTCTACCTAAAGTGATTTATAAAAAATACTATTAAAATTAAAGGAAACATGCTCAACCTGGCTCTATCCTATCTTCCTTTTAGTGATTAATTTTCCACCCATGGAGTGTAATGCAATGATCATCTATTTAAAGTATGCATATAATGTAGTGATGACGTGGGATTCTGGCCCTCGTCGATGCACAAGACTCTGTAGGAAAAAATCCTCAAAGTGTGGTTCCCATCATTATTGGCGAATACTCTAGTTTGTGACACTAGTTGTTGGATCCATTTATGAATGTTATGATTTTTATAAGTTTACAGGAATCAAAATTCACAAAATAAATCTTAATACTAAGAGCTAAATAAATGAGCTAGAATTGAAATGCAAAATTGCATAAACCAAGAGCATGAATAGTTAATAAAACTTAATCCCTACATCATTAAAAGACTCCTTGGATCCAAAAAGTAATTGTAAATGTCCTAATCCCATCCTTGTTCAAAAAATATGATAGCAAGTTATAAAATAACAAAAATATAAATAAATAAATAATTCAATGAAATAAACTTACTGACAACTAAAATGGAATTCATGTAATGAAGATAGTGTTATCACATAATCTATAGCTTGGGAATAGCCCAACCCAATCCATGCAAGTGTGACAACTACAGGAGTACCTACCCAATGTCACCTTAGATAGACACTTCCCTTCTTTAGTGATGATGAAATCACCACATGGGGGGAATCTCGGTGACCCTAGGGGGATTGAGATGTAAAGTGAGACGATGATCAATGAACACCCGTATAGGTCAAAATTGGAGAAGGAATAAGGCTTGAGAATGAGTCTTGTAGATGGGGAATGGTTTTCAAGCATTATATACCTATGAAACAATGTTAGCCATGTCTAAAACAAGACAAATGATAGATATGCAAGCCTTAAACCAATAGAGATCAAGAAAGAAGTCTTTTTGTCCCAAAATGCATCAGTATGGAAATATATATATCAGCAAAAAATGATAACAATAGATGAAAACTAACCATCAAAAATCAAGTACAAGATGCTGGAAATAAAGCTAGTAATGACTAGTTGAACTTCCAATGATTTATCCAAGACTTTGATGATTTTAAGGGTTGTTTATTATGTTTTATAATCAAGTTATTATGACATCCAAGTGTATGTAGAAAACAATTGTTATAGCATCAATATCTAGCCACATAAATCAGTAAGTAAACCAACCAAAGATTAGCCAATAACTAGTAGAACAATTACCAAGGTTTACAAGTGAATTTCAGTGGTAGAATAGTGATAAAAGATTGAAAGATGTGTTTTTTGCAGCCCTAATGGCTGCATAATTAATTTTTAACATAAAAGAGAACTACTTGGATAAATAAGATGCCCTTAGGGCACAAGGATGCTTATAACATATAGAATCAATTCCAACTTAGACAATTGCAATATCTCAATAATTCATGTATACCAATGCAATGATTTTATATCTCCAATGCAAATTAGACTAGTGCCAAATCAGTTGGGTTATGGATTCCCTTGTGTAAGATCTAGTTGTATTAATTCTCTAGGGGTGTAATCCTTTTTACTCCCAGAGAAAACAAAACTAGCAAGGTAAATCTAGGAGGGTGTAAGCCTTTTTACTCCTCCTAGCAACCTTTGCAAAGTATCTTATTCAATGATAAAAAAAAGTAGACTTGATGGAGGGTGTATGTCTTTATACTCCTCCAAGGGTTTAGACAAATTTATCTTCAAACAAGAAGAAAAACACAATCAATGCATAAATTCCTTACCAATTCCAATAAAAAGCATGAAGAAACCCTTTATTATCAAGCACATTCCACCAAAATTACCAAGAACAAGAATCCAAGAGATAGAGCCTTAGCTTCCTTCACCAAAAGAAACAAATAGCATCCAAATAGCACAAGAGAGAGAGACCCGTGTACATGTCTCCATATACGTTACCATATGAACTACAGATCGTGTACACCCTAATTCATAAGTTGAGCCCTCTAAAACTCAAAAAATGAGGACTATTTGAAATTTTAAACCATTAGAAATGAAGAGGAGGGAAAGAGTACTTACTTGGTCCAAGCGGTTGTCAATTCCGTCACTCATAGCTCCCACAATCGGCACTTGAATATCGTGAGAAAATTGGTCCAAAATGCACTATGTGGGTTAAAAACTCGAATGGTATGGTAAAATTAGTTATTTTTACTATTAGTAGAAAAAATTTATCCACTTTACATAGATTTTGCTAATTTTTTGACCTAGTGGACTAATAGTGCAGTGGAAGGAGTTGGTTTTGGTGGTTTTGTCTAAGAATTTTTGCAGTTTCTAGCATCATATCACATGTTCGTGACTTTGGCAGGTATTTTCTTTTACCAACATATAGGATAGGTTATTACTCTATTTTACATAACATATAGGATAGGTTATTACTCCATTTTGCATAACATATAGGATAGGTTATTACTCCATTTTTCATATTTGCATTGTCCTATGACTGTGCTCCATATGCCTTAGGTATGAACCCATTTATTAACAGCACAGAACCTTCTTTCTGCTACTAGAAGTGTCGCTATTAAGTGGTAGAGGCTTACCAAACATGGGTGCCCTAGTTAGAACCTTTGTGCTATATGGTGCCCATGCTGATATTATTCCATAGGATTGGGAGTCCCTTATAGTTCCAATATGACTTTGCATTCGAACCTCATATTCTTACTCATAAGCATTCTAATCTATAAGCTCTTTTCTGACTCTATAAAAAAGAGAAAATATTGTCAAGTGAACTTGTCTCTTTCATACTCGTTAAATGGATTTGAAAGGACGTCTATTTGGTGTAAGTTTAACCATTTTTTGGACCAAGTAGACTAATTTCGAAAAAGGAATACTCTAGTCACTAGTGGCTAGAAGAGTTCTCTTGGGCATTGTTTTATACTTTTTCGAGCCTAGGGGACTAAATTTACGAAAAAGGACATTCTTTGGAGTTAAGTTGTAATTGCATTCCATTATCTTGCTTGTAGTATTGATCCTATTGTAGGTTCTCATTTTCTTGTTATAAGCCTATTACCTCAGCAATTTGCATCACTAGCCAAGCAAAGCCTTCTTTATATCCTGTGCAACTTGACACCCTGTACCCTAAGAGGAAACATTCCCCCGAGTCTCCATGCCCCACATGAACTTCCTTGCATTGAGCATAGGTATGTTCCATTGTTTGCAACTAGTTTCTTACTCATGACACTCGTTTCCTCTATTGTATCATAGCATTCATTTGCCTATGAAAAAACAAAAAAATATAGGTGGGGAAAGAATATTATCTCATATTGGCAGTAGTCATGTCGCCTTTGAATAGAGCACAAACTTTTGAGTCCATATCCATCCAAATTTTGGGTTTAGTATGACCATAGGAATCCTAGCTTGTTACTTAGAGTTTACTCCTCTGGCTGGTTATTCTTCCAGTCCCTATGGAGAGTTTGTTGTTTCCTCCTGCATCACAAATTTTCATCAACAAGTCTATGTTTCCTGAGTTATCCATTTGTCTCGTGCTCTTGTTCAAAAGGAATTCTATAAGCCTGTGTCGGCCATTTCTCATAACTCTTGACTTTGCATGTCGGCCATACCCTTAGTGTGTCTCAGAATCACACGAAGTTGTATTCCTATCGTGCGCCCTGGAACTACTTTCATTACCAGTAGGTAACCTTGAACCCAGCAGTCGACATTTCCTCATTGATCACTGACTGGGGGGTTTCCCTTGTGTTCAATGGAAAGAAATCTATTCACACATTTGGATTTGTGCAGTTTCTTGGATGCCATTGGACTTATTGGTGGTTTCCTCACCTTTGTCGGCAGTTTTCCTTATTGGTTGTTATTTAGAGGGTCTCTTTCGTGCAGTACTTACATCTAGTGCATGCAAAAGACGCACAGGTTCGTTGGTTCATGAACATCCTCTTCATCTGAGTTCCTCTAAATAATAAAGCTATTTCTTTATACCTCGTGTTGACTTATGAGACATGCCTTAATGCTCTCCTTTCAGGGGGTCTCCTTCCATCAACTCCAGCTCATCTATTCTGGAAATGAGGCCTAGAGTCCTATGAGTACCTAGAGGCTTGCAGTCATTAGTGGCAAGTTCTCCTGCCATCGACAATTGGGAATACATCAATGTCCCATGATCAATGGATTCTTCAAGTGTTCAACCTCAACACATTTATTCACACTTGTAAGAATGTGCTCGGTGCCTTGATACCTACTTTCATTATCAGTAGACTATCTCATGTTTGTTAACGGTATCCATTAATGACCGGTAATCAAATGAACTCTCATTATTTTCAACTTCAACCCCTCTATTCACATAATGTAGACTTAAACCTTTGGTGGATCGTGTAGAAGACATTCAGTTTACAGTAGCAGCTTTCATGAGTTGTTGCTATCGTTCATTGGACCAGTACCTATATGAATTTAGTGATCATGGGAGATTAGATTGTACTCCACTGTATACAGATATCTTCAAATTGATTTTGAGACTGGTTTTCATTGGGCCTTGTTCATGACTATGACAACCTATGGCACGTGTCTACTTTGTATTGCCTATTCATGGTCATGAATAGTTGTTTGGTATATTTCCACATGGATCTGCAGTGTAATTCAAATTGGCAGCCATGTGTACAAAGTCATTATGAATTGTAATATTCTCATGAGAAGCTAGCACTTCCAGATGAGTCTCCATCACTCCACTTCTGGGAATTATAATGTATTTTGGCCATCGTAGATACTCCTCTGACCTCAAACATTAGGGGTAATATGTTCTAGCAATATTTTCCTCACCCTATGCAACTTTCTCAGAAGGCCTTTTCATTTCCCTATGCAGACTTGAAGTCCCTTGTTGTATCTTCCAGAGCTAAAAAATCATGTTTTTCCACATATACGCACCCTACCAATCATACAACATGTGTATATGCAGGTTACACCACTACAGCCCACGTACATCGAGTTTGGTACTCAAAATAAAAAATTGTGATGGGTTTCCATGTCATGTCATGAGATCCATGATCCTTGACCTTTCATATACTGGAAGTGTTCTGAATCGACCCTTCAGTTCCACTTCAAGGCTATAAATTGGGCCATATCCAAACCGTGGAAGAGGAGAGAATTTGTAATATACCAGATATAAAATGTATGCAGAACAGAAATAAAATGCTAGTAATGGCAGAATAACAGCAATATAACCAGAGCATTCACCACAATAACACTGAAATGATATAAGAATAACAACAGAAATAACACTTTGAATCTGAAAGCAATGTTCACGAGCCTCTTCGAGGGGGAAACCTCCAGTTGAGCAAAGCTCTATTACAATAATATCCAAGATAGGGTTCTCATACCCTCTACTCCTATTTATACTGAAAAGAAGCATCTAGAGGAAGATCCTTCTAGAAGCGGAAGCTTCTATTAGGTCTTCTTACATCCGCCTTATTCTATTTTATTGAAAGGCCTTATTAATATTGACCTTTATTACATCTGAATATATTGTTCTACCTATGTGCGGGTTAGGACCTTAACATGTCTGCCCCCTTAAAAATAGCCTTGTCCTTAAGGCTTGAGATGAGGAAATTGTTGCAGAATGGTAGCTGGTTCCCAAGTGGCGTCTACTGGAGTTGTATCTTTCCACTGGACGAGCACTTACTTGATGGTTCTCTGACATAGGCGACGCTCACGTTGGTCCAAAACGGCTTCTAGTTGTAGCTAAATGGATCCTTCTTCAGCTAACTCTAGAAGGTTGGTTTGAATTTGGCACTTAGCTCCAATCACCTTCTTTAAGCATGAAACATGAAAAACAGGATGTAGCTTTGAATGGCTGGGCAACGCTAACTGATAGGCAACCTGTCCCACATGCTTGAGCACGGTATAAGGACCATAAAATTTGGGCGCTAGCTTCTGAAAATGCTTGGCCTTGAGGGAATTTTGCTTGTAAGGTTGCAATCGAAGAAACACCTAATCCCCTTCTACAAATTGACGTTCAGAGCGACCTTGATCTGCTTGTTGCTTCATGCGATTATGTTCCATGACCAAATTCTCTTTGAGGGTACAGAGAATAGCTTCTCAAGCTGTAAGTGTTAGGTCAACTGCCTGGACCTTCGAGGCACCCGATAAGTATGAGAGAACTGAAGGTGGCTTTTGTCCATATACCGCTTCAAAAGGAGTCATGCGTGTAGTTGTATGGTATGAAGTGTTGTACCACCATTCAGCTAGGGGTAACCATTGAGCCCACTGATTTTGCTTTTCCGAGGCAAAACACCTCAAATATGTTTCCAAACACTTGTTGAAAACTTCCGTTTGGCCATCAATCTGGGGATGATAAGTTGCGCTGAGATGCAATTATGTACCTTATGTCTTGAACAGTTCTTGCCAAAAATTGCACATGAAATTTGGGTCGCGATCAGAAACAATAGAGTGTGGCATGCCATGAAGCTTGAAGACTTGATCCATGAAGATTTGAGCCACTGTGGATGCTATAAACGGATGTTGAAGGGCGCATAAATGAGCATACTTGGAAAGGAGATCAACAACCACCATGATGACGGATTTATTTCTCGATTTGGGTAAGCTGGTAATAAAATCCATAGAGATATCCTTCCAAATAGTAGGTGGAATCGGGAGCGGTTGTAGTGTGCCCGGTGATTTGACTGTTTCTCCCTTGTTGCATTGACACACGTCACATTCAGCTACAAAATTACGAATGTCCTGTTTCATACCATCCCAGAAAAAGGAATGTTTGACCCTGTCATAGGTTTTAGTGAACCCGGAGTGCCCTGCTGTGGGTGTAGCATGAAGCTCGGAAAGTACTGTGGATTTAAGCTTTGATTGTTTACTTAAATACAAACGGTCTTTGTATCGAAGTTCCTCATGGAGCCAAGAGTACCCTGGGGAAGTTGGAGCATTGGACTGCAATTGCTAGATCAACTGCGAACTTTTGGGATCTTGTAGCCATTCCTGACGAATGGCTTGGAGCCAATCTGGTACAATGAATGAAAGAGAAAAAAGGGATCCTTCATCTTCATATTTTCAAGAAAGTGCATCCACAACCACATTGTCTTTTCCTTTCTTATGAATGATCTCATAATCATATCCAAAGAGTTTAGTCACCCATTTTTTTTTGTTCTGGGGAGGAAATGCGTTGTTCCAGAAAATACTTGAGGCTTTGATGGTCTGTCTTAATTTGGAACTGTTTCCCAAATAGATAAGGACGCCACAGATCCACGACATGCAGAATAGCCAACATTTCCTTTTCATAGATGCATTTGCCCATATTTCTTTCAGATAGTTGCTTGTTGGTAAAGGCCAAAGGTCGACCCTCTTGCATAAGTACAACACCAATTCCTTTCCCTGAGGCATCACATTCCAACACAAAGGTCTTTGTGAAATCGGGAAGGGAGAGGACTGGAGTGGTGCACATGGCCATCTTCAAGGTTTGAAAAACTTGAGCAGCAGTTGGAGTCCAAGTGAAAGAGTTCTTTTTTAGGAGAGCAGTGAGAGGTGCTGCAATCTTCCCATAATTCTTAACAAACTTGCGATAATACCCTGTTGAGCCTAGAAATCCACGTAAGCTCTTAAGAGTCTTTGGGTGAGGCCAGTCTTGCATAGCTTCAATCTTTTTAGGATCCACCCTAATGCCATCTTTGCCAATGAGATGACCCAAGTATTCTACTTCTAAGGTGCCAAAAACACATTTAGACTGTTTCAGGAAAAGTTGGTGCTGAGAGAGTAGATGGTGAACTTGATCCACATGAGAAAGATGGTATGTCTAGGTTTTGCTATAGATGAGGATATCATCAAATAAAACTAAGACAAAATGGCGGAGAAAAGGACGGAAGGCATAATTCATGAGGCTTTGGAAGGTGGAGGGGCATTACACAAGCCAAAGGGCATGAACAAAAACTCACAGTGGCCCTCATGAGTTCTAAAGGCAGTCTTGGGAATATCTGCCTCTTTCATACGTATCTCGTGGTAGCCTGAACAAAGATCCAATTTAATGAAGAATTGGGCGCCACTCAATTCATCCAGGAGGTCATCAATGACAGGAATGGGGAATTTTTCTTTGATGGTAAGTTTGTTGAGGGCACGGAAGTCAAGACACATTCGCCAAGAAACTTCTTTCTTCAGGACCATGACCATAGGAGATGAATAGGGGCTCGTACTAAGGCGGATAACACCTGCATTAAGGAGTTTCTGGACCATTTTCTCAATTTCATTTTTTTGGGAAAATGGGTGATGATACAGACAAATATTGGGAGGAAGGCTTCCTGGTACAAGGGGAATGGAATGATCATGAACACCACGAGAAGGAGGGAGGCCTTGGGGAGTGGAAAAGACCAATTGATGTTTAGAAAGGATGGCTTGGAGGTCTTGCGATACGGAGGGTGTCTCTGTTGCTTGTATGGCATGGAGTTGGGCGATAACACCATAATGACCCTTTTTGAGCAGCTTTTCCACACGATGGGAACTAATGATCTCAGGTGAACCAGCGGTGATGCCTTGGAACTTATATTGGTGGCCCTCTTGGTCGAATTGCATGGTTAAGTCTTTAAAATCCATGAGAATGGGACCCAAAGTCCTTAGTCAGTCTGCACCCAGCACAATATCACAACCTCCCATGTCGATAGCAAACATATGGGATTTCAGGTGGTAGTCACCAATTTGGAGACGCACATTTTCACAACGCCCTCCACATTTCATGGAACCACCATTGGCAATCATGATTTGGAAATTATTGACAACATGGATGTAGCAATGAGTTTCTTGGGCAATGCAGCGATG
>JASDQU010308063.1:91642-114108 GCA_032191745.1 Picea mariana | reverse complement strand
CCAAGCCAACCAAAGATAACAAGCTCACGAACCAACAAAGCTAACTTTCTCCATGAGAACTCCTCTCCTTTTATAAGTTGAAGAGGATAAGGTGAGGAGGTTAGGATGATCCCACTAAATCATGAAAGCGAGTAAGATCCAAACCATTCAGATGAAGCATTCAAGGAATTTTTGCATAAATGTTTAGAATCATATTTTGATGATTGGATTGTTTTTAGTTTATTGAAGAATCATATTGAATGTCTAAGGCTAATGTTGGATAAATGTAGGCAATGTCAAATTTCCTTGAACCTGAAGAAATGCATTTTCTTTTCACCATTTGGAGTTATGTTAGGACATATTGTATGTAAGCAATGACTATTGGTAGATCCATCCAAGATCGCCATTATAGTTGATCTACCCCCTCCTACGCTAGTTAAATAGCTATGCACTGCGTTAGGACACACAGGCTATTACAAGAAGTTCATTAAGGGCTATGTTCAGATTACAACGCCCATGGAGAAGCTGTTGAAGAAGGATTGTCAATTTAGTTGGGAGGAAGAATGCCAACAAAGCTTCGACACATTGAAACAAAAAATGGTTATTGCGCCCATTCTGCTCTTCCCAGATTGGACGAAGGAGTTTCATCTACATGTCAATGCATATTCCATTCAGGGATGATTTTAAGTTTGAAAAATTATTTTAAAATATAGAAACCTTGGTGAATATTACTAATCCTTCATATGCCAACTATAAATGTTTGGCGATTTTTTTGTAAAATTATTCAAATTTCTAAGGTTTTATATAGTTTTTATAAAATTTTGGCAATTTTTAAAGTAAAATAATTTTATCCTATAGAATTTTGGCAAATCATTTTTAAAATAGCGAATCTCGTTTTTGGAAAAACCATGGAAAATTAGCCCATGAGCGAAATTTAGCCCCTAAAATAATCTATGATTCCATTGGATTGGGAGTTGTGTTAGAACAACCAGGAACAAGAGATATTGACCACTCGTTAGCCTTTGCTATCATGAAGTTATCAACTACTGAGATCAACTACACCACCACTGAGCGAGAATGGTTAGCCATGGTGTATGTGTTGCAGAAATTCTGCCACTACTTGCTAGGAGGGCACTTTAAAATGCTTATTGATCACTCTACATTGAAATACCTAGTCAACAAGCCAGTGTTGGAGGGGGGGATAATATGCAGATGGCTCCTGTTATTTCAAGAATATGACTTTGAGATTATAGTAAAGCTAGGAAGAATGAAAAAAGGTCCTGACCACTTTTCGAGGTTGGAACATGGAAAAGAGCCGACCAGTTTGGATGATGCACTACCAGATGCTTAGCCATTGGCCATTAGAAATATCAATGACCACTTCGCAGAGAGAGTCTAGTTCCTATCAATAGGAATGGAACCTAGTGAGTACACAATTCCTCAGAAGAAACAACTAGTATTGCGTGTTGCAAACTTCTCAGTTATAGTTGAACATCTATACAAGATGGGACCTAATGAGATATTAAGAAGATGTTTTATGGAGGTAGAATGACCACTGATCCTCTCATAATCTCATGAAGGCATCGCAAGAGGACATTACGCAAGGAAAGAAACTATGCAGAAGGTTCTGAGAGCTGGCCTTTGGTGGCATACTTTACACAGAGATGCTAAAGACTATTCCAAAGCCTGTGATGTATGTCAAAGAGTTGGGAAACCATCCAAAAGAGATGAAATTCCATTAGCCCCACAACTGACCCTACAAGAATTTGAGAAATGGGACATTGACTTTCTTGGACCTATAAACCAACTAGGAAAGCACACAGGAGCAAGGTACATAATTACAACAATAAAATACTTGGTCAGATGGGCCGAAGTAAGAGCAGTTAAGGACTGTAGTGCAACTACAACTGTGCGCTTCATATTTGATGACATCATAACCAGGTTTGGATGCCCAAAGATCCTTATGATTGATCAAGGAACACATTTCATCAATAAGATAGTTGAAGACCTGACTGGAGAATTTGAAGTCCACCATCAAAAGAGAACACCATACCATCCACTATAAAATGTGACAATTGAAGCATTCACCAATATCTTGGAGACAATACTCATGAAGATTTGCACTGCGAATAGGGATGATTAGAATTTAAGAGTACCAGCAGTATTATGGGCCTCTAGAACCACTTGCAAGAAGCTGACAATGCAGACCCCCTTGAAATTGGTTTATGGTCTCAAAGATGTTGTTCCAATGGAATATCTGGTACCAAGACTAAGAATTGTTGCCTTTACAGATATGGATGACCCTGGCATTCTTCAAGAGAGGCTTGCACAACTAGTTGAACTAGAGGAAGATAGATTCATTGCAGGATTCCATCAATAGGTACAGAAGGAAAGAGAGAAGGCCTACCATGACAGGCACATCAGGAAGAAGGCATTTAAACAAGGTTATCTAGTACTAGTATATGATAGCAAGTTCATAAAACATCCTAGGAAGTTCAGAATGCATTGGCTAGGGCCATATGAGATCACTTATGTTACATAGAAAGGAGATACACAATTGAAGACTCTGACTAGGGAGTGGAAGGAAGGATTAGTGAATGGGAGACAGTTGAAATTGTACTATGAAAACTAGCTTCCTTGCATCTCTCAATAAAAGCATGAAGAAAAGGGTATAGGTACCAGATGCATTTGAAACTCGGTACCAGACACAGAAAAGATAGTATGCACAAGGGAAAAAGAGGAGGCATCGAGCAAAAAGTAGAGGCTGCATTGTGTAGTCTGAAGTCGAGGTAAAATAGGAAGCTCAGATTTGAAGTGCCTTGGGAAAATTCATAGGTGAGTTTTGGAGGCTTGTTGGCCCTTGGTTATGGAAGAATGCGAACATCAAGGAATAAAAGGGAGAATGCGAACATTGTGGAAGACACAGTGACCGTTACTGGGTCGAAGTGAGCAAAGGAGCACAAAATACGAAGTGAAGTAAGTCATTGAACGAGGATATCGGGGATGACAGATAAGCAAGAAAGAAATATCTTGGACAACTTAGCAAGCGGTAGAAGCCACCATTGGATTCTTTGGAGCACTACGCGAGAAGGAAGGAAAGACAGGCTAGTGAAGCCCTGAAAACGTGGGTCAAGTTTACCTAAGGTTTTAGACACCTAGGGTTTTGGTATCTAGGGTTTTGGACACCTAGGATTCAGCCTAAGGATGTCGATGAGCTATTTTAATGTATAAATAGAGGTCAAGAAGACCTAGGTTGGGGTGGTGTCAAGATTGTCATTGTTGTTATTAATCGATCTAGTTGTTGTTGTGAGAGACTGTTGTTATGAGAGAGAGAAGTGTTGAGGGTGAGAGACTTCTGGTATTGTAAGATCTTCAGTTGGGTGCGAAGATAAACCCTGCAGCTGGGTGCACAAGGAGGGAAGAGAAACTGAGAAGAAGAAGGAAGATCTGATAGCTAAGAGCCCATACAAGAACTGTATGCTTTACCTTAATATATTATAGCAGAGTTATGTGGACGTAGCTCTAGAGAGAGGGTGAACCACATAAATCTTGTGTTGTGTGTGATTGGTATTTTATCTCTGTCATGGATATATTGTGATTGCATTACTATTTTAGATTTGATACATAGATGTGCAGAATATATCTAATCTGATAAGTGGTATATGAATGTTGTGTTGTTCTTGTGTTCAATCCACTTGATCTTCCCTTTGGTTGTAGACGTCTCTATCTTGCAACCCCCTCATAACTACTTTGGGTGAGACTGCATATGCTTCGTAGGTGTTGCCGAAAGGGCTAGTAGTTAAGGCTTGTTGGTGTTCTCTTGGAGATGAAACTTGGGTATACCCCTATGCCAACAATATTACTATCACTCCTTTGTTTTAATTTCCTAGATCATGTTAAGGCTCTTGTAGAAGTTAGTGTACTGATGGAAAAACATGGATTTATTGTCTACAACCTTCAACCACCAATTTTGAATCCTTAACCTCCAAGATTTATCTTCTAATTCTAGCATAGAGTGTTTAGCATCTTCTAAGTTCTTGAGTAGCCCAATTTGAGTTTTGTACATAGATCCCTCACCCAAAATTTGATTCAAATCCATAATGTTTTCTACCTTTTCGCACATTTGTATCTTATTATGAGAATTGTATATTTTGAGCCAATTTTTAATGGATTTATTAACCCTAACAAGATTCTTAGAGAAATGGAACACCATCAATTGATCTCCAGAGGAGTCCAATGGTTTCCAATATCTTTTTAAAATAAACACAAAATCTTATTCTTCCATCCAAATGTGGTTGAATTTGAAAGGGATAGGGGAAAGTCTGATTCTGACTTGATCTTGAGGATTATCATCTTATGGTCGGAAATCCCTCCTTCACCCACCGACGAGTTTACTAAAAGCATAGATGACAAGAATTCTTCAGAAGAAGAAAATATATCCAACCTTTTAGAGACAATATCTTTTCTAGTTCGCAAATTACACCAAGTGGGATCCATCTTCACTAGTTCGATATCTACCAGATGATGGGCTTCCGAAAAAGAGATAAATAAGACTTTTTGCAAGTCCATTATAGGAAACTCAACCCAAACTTATCTCCAAGAGATGGTAAAGTTAAAGTCTCCTCCAGCCATAGTGTAAGGGACATTGAACATGCATGTAGAAGACAAATCCTATCAGAATGGGATTCTATTAGCATAGGGTCCATAAATGTTTAAAATTGAAAATTGAGGAAAGATACTTGCACATAGAGCCCCATCGGGATAAGATCCCTCCTAAATTCCCTTCAGTGTCAATGGAACAAAATGACCAGTTGTTTAACCACAACTCTAGAATACTCCTGACTTTAATTCCAAAGCATTTATTTTCTTGAATAAGCATAACATTAGGCTTCATATTTTGCAAAATATTTTTGAGTGCTAACCATTTTTTGGGGTTCGCTACTCCTCTCGCATTAAAATATACAATGATAATTTTGGGGATTATTTAAGGGTTAGCCCAGCTCTAAGGGCCTTGGTGATGGGTACCTTTTTCCGCTTTTGAATTTCCATGAAAACTTTCTTTTGAGCCTTGAGTAAGTAGGATTTTCGACCAAAAAGATTGGGTTGAATAGGGTTAGGGGCTACACCACCTTGCGAAGGAATTATCATTTTCGACTTGTACTTGGATTGGAGGGAGTATTTTTTCTTGTGGGGGGACTGGAAGAACATTTTCATATTGGGAATGCCTTACCAAGAGACCCTCTAGATAGAGGGTACTAAGAGGAAAGAGGGGTCCCTTTCATAGAAATATAGGGTGAGTAAAAAAAGGGGTACAGAAAGAGGTTCAACGAGGATAGACAAGATAGGGATCGAGATAGTGAGAGGAATAAATATTACTTTGGGGATCAAGAGAGTTTTTGGGGTAGGGAGAGCATCAAGAGAGGAGGAAAGAGAATTTACAAAATGAAAAATGGGGAGAGAATCGCTTGAATTGACCAAGAATTTAAAGACGGAGGCGGGAGAGGATACTTCTTTACTTGAATGGTCTAAATATTGAGTTTCATCCAGTTGAGGTGCCACCAACCCTGCAGGGACCAGAGGAGAAGAATTTACATTGATCAGAGGGTTATCTAGGATATATCTCTTAACTAACTCTCTCTCTTCCAGATTCTTTTTTACCTAGGCCTTGGGATTTAAAAAAAAATGGGGATATCCCTAAGCATTGAGTCTAAATATGCTCTATCCCATGGCATCCATAGCTATAAAACATGATATTCAATTAGTATATATTTTGGTGCCAAACCCTATCTCTGAAAACCAGGTCTAGCAAGCCAATCAGTCCATCTGTCACATTAACCTCGATCTATATCCAATCTCATCTTGTATCGGCTTTGGATTCTAAGTTTGGCTTGAGTGTTAAGAACCAAATACTGAATACAAAATATCACAATAGGTCCAAAGATATCTAAATACAATCACCACACAATATCTATGAAACCATATAGAAAACCACACTTTATTATTACCAAACCCTTGAGGTAGGGAAACACCATACAATGGATCCTATTATGGAAGGGGTCCTCTCTTGTTTACTTGCCTCTTTGAGGGGGAAACCTCCTAATGAGCTTCAACTCCAAATACAATAATTCTCTTCATGTCTCATTACATTGTTTGAACCCCTTTATATAGTGCTATCATCTCCTAAGAACATTCTAGAGGAGGGATCTTCTAGAAGTAGAACCTTCTAAGAAGCCCTCTTACACTAATTATATCTAATTACCCATTTATTATATCTAACTACCATAGTGGGCCTTATTTAATAATATAGTGGACCTAGTCCACCTTACATTGAATGACCTCCACTATTATCACTATGGGCCCTCTGGGCCCCCCCACTACCTCTCTAGCTACCTTACATCGAGCCTAATAAAGACTCTTAGCTTATTCTTGATGGCCTATAATTCTTATATGGACAAAAACCTGATGGGGAGTCTCAGTAATATGAGCCAAACCATCACAATGTTTACAATATCCTACTCATGATCAAAATCAATGGTCTAATTTCACAAAACCATAGTTGAAGGTCCCCAATTCCAATTCTTTTCCAAAAGCACTATGCAATCATCCATCAAATGCAAGATGAAATAAATCCATCCCCTTCCCATGACGTGGAACTTAGGGATATAACCTAACCACAACTGCCAATTATTTTCCATACAGGCCCTTAATGAAGCATCTACTACAACCTTCCCTTAAAATATCCCAATGAGGGTTATGTCTGCATATCATGTAACTTCCATCACCTCACATATCATACTACAATCATTTGGAATTTATAGCCCTGGATTTCATATAGTTTATTTTTTTATTCAATCAGGTTATCAAGCCTAATTCTGGGCATTTCTAATCCAAGCTCAAACTCTCTCTCTACCTGCCATCTTGATTCAAAGAATTAGAAGAAAGAAAATATTAATAAATGGAATTATTTTTTAAGTCCTTGAGAATGTTTCCTTCATTAAAAGAGGGATTCTGACTCATATTTTTCTCGGATTTTCAAACTGGATCATTAACTCTAACTCCTTCGGGGTAATGGATACTTGTACTATGTGTGTTGGGTCAAGCACTTCCATAAAACTCATCATATGTGAAAAATTCTTATGGCTTGAATAGATTGATCCCATAATCGATGTTTTCCCCATCATTTATATTCATTTCACACAACCTAAATCTTTTTGATGTGATACAGATGCTTGAAAATGATAGATGCGAAATATCCTACCCATGGAACACAAAAACCAAGTCTGAGATTGGAATGTGGCTGCCTCTACAAGGAAGAGAGAGAAAGTTGTGGGGGGGAGGTATTTAGGGCCTTAGCCCCTTAGACCTGTGATTTCCTCAGAATGGGGAAAGGTATCCATGTGGCCCAGAACTCAGGCCCTCCCTTCTGCGACCTAATGTTGAACCTCCATATGTCCCCGAGATATCGAAACTACAGACCCCATGCATTCCACTACATAAATGGACTTATGTAATAAAGAGGACCCTTTTACATTAAATAACCATCCATTATTATCTAATGGGCCTTATTCAAATAATATGGCCTTATACATTAATTAACTAACTTTTTTCTAGCCTAAAATAGGGAGGTTAGGGTACGACCCTTACAATATACCCACACACTACTTCAATGAAAAAATAATAGGATTTCATTGATTTTTGGATATTGCAACAACCGAGATCACTACAGGACCAAGCTAACCATTTTTCATTTCTTCCACAAAAAAATGTTACTTCATTGGTATGTAGATAATCAAACATGTGTGAATTTTGTGAGGGTTCAAGGGGATTTTTGGCTGGGTTGCACCTTTCAACACCTACCAATTAGGTAATTCCACATGTCACTTCCTTAATAACCTCCAATATACATGTAAACTCTGACTTGGATTTAACAAAAGGTATTTGACTCTTCCATCATGCGCTTCTTTCATCCAATTAAGACCCTACCTCTAGTCCCACATTTTCATAAGTGAGGGAGGGGAGCCTTATCTTCAAATGACGAGTCTCCTCATCCATAGTTTAAAAAAAATAGAGCTTGTTATCTCTCTCAAATGATTCTTGCAACTCAAGTGCTATGATCCAATCCCATTTATGGAAGTTGAGTTCAAACAATTTTTTTTTCTCACATTTGTTTCTATCCATGTTAAAATCTAATGTCTGTTAAATAACTACATGTGACTATGAAGCCTATCATGTAAAACTACCCAAATTTTCCCACTATTGAAATAAGGCTCAGTTACCACACTCTTGAATTCCTTTTGCGGATAATTTGGAAGAATATAACTTCACTCTCAATCAACCAACCCCTATAAATAGCCTATGGGTGAAGGCTTCCTAAGTGGCCTAGCCTCTATGCTCATCTACAATCTCTCTACCTCTTCACCAAGGTCTTCAAATTCTCCTTTGACAATGTTAATTTTTGGTTATCCTCAAATTTCTAGTTAATAGCAATAGATAGAGAACACAACATGGAAGTTAAATAATTTTGAATGTGAGAAAAGTGAAAATGAATTAACATTAAAAGACTTGAGGGTATGGCTTTGTTGAATGAAGTACTCTAATTCTATTAAAAAATACTCCACTAATTAATTCTATATGATATAGTTAAATTATTTAAATAATTTTTAAATATAATTTTATGTAATTTAAATAAATTTTAAATAATTTAAATAAAATATTATTTTCCAAAGTGAAGTTATTTTTGGAGTGATGGTAACCCATCTGACATAAAACGTTGCCATGTCCAAGCAGTGACTAGTCAAATTCAATACAAAACGGAAAACTTATAAAAATGTTGTGAATTAAGAAATTAATATATTTTCAAATTGAGGATAAATACCATTTAATGTGATTTCTTAATGGAAAAATCGAAGTTCCTTTCTGGTCGGCTTGAAATTAGGTTACCACTGGTCATGCCCAATGCCTACATATTATATATTTAACTCCACTTCATATTTTCCACTTCTTCGTTCACTTTCATGTTCACGTCTTAATGTCCGGTAAATCTTTGGGTGAACTTGATCAGGAAATAGGTGTTTTTGAAGTGTTCTAATAGAGGTTATTCCAAATGATCTTGTTCAAGAGTTCTTGCTAAGAGTTTCTTATGCATCACATGAAGACTTGAAAGTTTTGTGCAGAAAATGGGAGGTTATCGTGAGTAGCCCTAAGTTTTATGTGGACAGAAAGATATCTAGAACGAGTGAGAAAATGATGTGCTTGATTCAAAGAGATCTGAGGGCTGATTTCTTCTTCATAATAGCGGTTCATGACCCTGTGAAGGGAACTTGGGAAAGGCTACCTCCCCTCTTTGTTGCAATAACAACAGTGTCTCAGTGCGTTGTTGTGAAAAGAAAGTTGGTTCTCATAGGTGGATTATATTTGTTCATCATGACTTTGATGACAAGTGTATATATTTATGACTTTGAGTCTGTCAGATGGAGCCATAGAGATGACATTCCTACAACTCGATCCTTCTTTGCCTGTTGTGTCTCTTCTTTCACCAGGATTGTCTATGTTGCTGGTGGGAATAATGAGCATAGCAATCCTCTGGCTACTGCAGAAGCTTATATCATGGAGCAAGACACGTGGGAAATTTTGCCTCCTATTATCAAACCGCACGGTCTGGGATGCCATGGTGTTTTCATGGAAGGTAAATTCATTTTGCATATACTGTGGAGGAAGACAAGTGGGAAACTATGCCTCCTAGGATCCAACCACATGATCCAGGATGCCACGATGTTTTCATGGAAGGTAAATTCATAGTGTTAAGGAAAGACAGAAGTGCAGAAGTTTTCGACCCTAGTGGGAAAACGTGGAGAAGGTGGGAAGATATTTTAGTTTTAGGGTAGATTTATGGATAAGTTTGGAGGTGGTTTCTTCTTTCGGGGAGTTGTACACTATCAATGAACAACAACAACAGTTGATGAAGTATTATAGTGGACAAAGCATTTGGACTGACGCAACTTCTCTTCCGTGACCTATTTACCTCTTTACGTGTGCTATACAGTGGTGTGACTAGATTTTTGTAAGTGGGGTGGACAACCTCGGTAAACACATCTCTTATCTATTTAAGCCATCAATGGGGAAGTGGATTGAAGTTAATGCTGATGGTGAGGATGGCGGGGAAGGTTTTGCAGGAACGGTCTTCTCTACATCAACTGTGGAGATTTGAATGGGATTAGTGAAGTAAAGCGATCTTTTTTCTCTAGAGTTATTTGAGTATAGTCATATTTTCATGGGTTGAACAGTTTATTATTTATTGATAAGTTGTAAATTATGTTGTACAATTTTTAGGAATGTGGGAATGTTGGGAATGTGTATACTAGCAGAACACTTCATCGTCTGTGATCTCCTGGTATGTTCATGACATTGCATTGTGATCTCTTGGTATGTTCATGAAATTGCATTTTTAAGACTTGCAGAGCTAAGTGAAAGCGATTGTAAGAGGCTTTGTGATAGTAAGGAGTTGGCTCTGTGCCTTGACCTAGTTTTGGGGAAGGCGGATCTAGTGCATTGTGCGTAGATCACCTGTCTAGTGAAAAACTTGGCTCTGTGGATTTGTGCACAAGAACAGAGGAATGTAAGAAGCTTGCAGACTAATAAAGAAGAAGAGAAGAAGTTGGTGGATGTAGCCCCACACTGGGGTGAATCATGTACATCTTGTGTTGATGTTCTTTGTGCGATGTTGTTGATGTTGTTTATGTGGCTATTTTCTTAGTGTTGTTGATATAATGTATGTTGAATGCATCTGATGTTGTAGCTTAGTTCTTTATAATGTGAATGAATTCTAGATCTGAGTTACAGCTATGTGCTAAGTGGCTGGAAGTATTAGATCTTGATTATTACTGTGCTACTTTGTAATAAGGGTTAACCTGTGATGTGAATGAAAACCAAGATGTAATGCATATTAATGGCTAAGTGCTATGTTAAAGTGTTGTAATCATAGATTTGTGTCCCAGTTAGGTTGTAGACACTTGAGTCCTACAACCCACCTGCCTCTACCTCGCGTGAGACTTCATCTGCTTCGCAGGTGTTACCAAAAGGGTCGGTAGTTAGGGTTTTGTTGGTGCATTTTTGAAGCGTTGAACCCTGGGTCTACCCCTGTTCCAACAGTACTAGGCCTATGGTAGAGAGTCATTGTTTTCATGCTAGTGTGAAAGGGTTATCCCTAGACTAGCCTCTTCTCTAGTAGTTAAGCTTGTTTCAACTTTGTTACCTAGTTGGTTTATACCTGATTTTATCTCATATAGGTCCCACCTAAGAGAAAACAGAAAAGAGAACATTTGAACTGAAGGAGAGACCTTCACAAGAAAATGTAAATCCCATCGATTAATTGGTCGTATCACAAGATCTAGAGAACGATTCCACCATTAAATGTTGCAGAATCTAATTGGGCCTTGGTGGCGAGTTTGGTTCCTATTGTTTATTTAAAGGGATTTAGGACCCATCAATAAGGCCCTCAGTAGCTCAGAGAGAAAAATAAAGGCAAATGCAAGAAGGGTAGTGGGGGAAATGAAAAAAAATATAATAAGAAAGTTGAGGGGGAAAAGGGTGAAAAGAAAAAGGTGAAGTTCCCATGAAATATTTGTGGGGACAACCACCTCACTCATCAATGCCAGAATATGGAAGAGGCCTAAAGTTTAATAGATTTACAACAACAACAACATCATTGCCATTGTCAATGCCAATGCATACCATACCATTTCCAATGCATACCATACAATGGCAATGCAATGCTTCTTAGTGGGTTCAAACCAAGTTGGTAGTCTTGTGATTCTCAGTATAATAACTGGTTGTTCTTTCTTTTCTTTCTTTCTTGGAATATTCATGTTCTTCCTCATGTCTTTCTTTAGCTCTTGGGTCCATGGGTTCTTCTATATGCCCTGAATATTCCAACTTATTCCTTTCATCATAGAATCAAGGATGTAGATGGACAACCAAGGATACTTTAAGGCTTCTTTTCGAACAAGACTTATTCTAGAGTCAAACTGAACATGTGCTACTTATCATAACTACTACTTTCAATTGGAACATGGAAAGATACTTCATAATCCTCAATGGATTAGCTCCCTCCTAATCCTTGCTTCATGCATGAATGCATGCTCTTCTTTTGGAATTTTGTAATCCTTTCCCTCCATCTAAGAGAGTCCGCGCTTCCATCTACATCCTTATTTCCTTCTACAAAGTGTCACACGTATTTTTTTCTAATTTCCTCTTGATTCCTGACTTCTTTCTGTTTTGACTTCTTCTAGGTATCTTCAAGTTTGATTCTGATTTTGGCTTATCTGGAAGTTGTTATTTATATAATAGCTTCCAAAGGAATTGTTACCAAGGGTTTTCAACGTACTTCATCTTTTCATGTGTATTTATTGACTTGTAGTCATCGTGATAGAAATCCTTATCTTGTTATTCTTCCATAGGTATTGTTTCACTTGAACATCTTATCTTCTAAGAAATAGTTATGCAAGATATGTACAGAAATTATGTAAACATGGTATGTAAAAGAACTTTGAAGAATATTGTTACCTTGACTTAGAAGAATAAGTTTGTTTTACCCCTCTTGGCCTTCTTTGAGGGTTCCCTTTCTTTGGTAATTGATGCTTCATCTGTTTCCATCCTTAAGCCAAACTTCCTCTTATTCTTGAAATTCTTGAATTTTGTTGTGGATACTTGATCATCATATTTATTTTGGGGTTTCTCTTTTGTGATAATCCTTGATTCTTCTTGTGCACAACAAGTCCAAAGTTCTTCAAATGTGAGATACTCCTTTCTTGTGTTCATGCTTGTAGCAAATGCATCCCATGTCTTGGGAAGTATGTTGAGTTCTATATTTATTGGTTCCTTGAAATGATTTCTTCAATAGTTTGTAGTTGAACTAGGATATTCTCACAAAGTATGATGTTATGCTTTCATCATCATTCATTTTCATGTCACGAAGGTCATTTTTTAGACTCATTACTTGTCCAATGTTTATGACTGAGAATATATTAGTTAGGGCATCATACATCTTCTTAGATGAGTCAAGATGAGATATGTACGGTATCAAGTGGTATTTTCCAGAGTCTACTATGATACTCATGGCATTGATGTCATTGTCCTTGAACTTCTCCATAATTACTACATTCTGAGGTTCCTTCTCTTTTCCTTCTTCAAACTGTGGTTCCATGATCTTTCCTTTGATGATATACAACACTTTAATCTTGGAAAGGATGAGGTCAATCCTTTTCTTCCATGATTTAAAGTTAGAATCCCCTTCTAACTTGTTTTCTTACTTCATAGAGTAAGTCATGACTTCTTTGACTTGGTCAAACTTTGACTTAGACCAAAAACTCAAACTTGACGTCTTAGCTTGATGAGAGTACTGGGAGGTGTGCTAGGTTAGGGTGCACTAGGATATCCAGAAATTAGGTCAATCTCTTCACTTAAGGTGCTTTAACAAGAGGGTTAGGGTTTCATTGCTGCATAAAAAAAATTGACTGCAACTGCAACTGTAACTTTAAAAAATCCTCCCAATCTATCTTCTAGCAGTTAGACTATCCGAAGATAGTGTGACCCCATAACCTATTAGAACTTATAGGTGTTCTCATTTAACCATAGAAAATATAGCAATATTGTCACCCAACCATAGGTCGAAGCCACCCCCGAGCACCTTAACCTTGACATAGCTTGAATAATTTTGGAAGAAAACCCTATATCAAAAGCCAATCAAGGTATTGTACGACTCTCTAGAGCTAACATACTAAGAGTAAATTCAAAACCATAACCAAGAGAAAGTCCAAGCCTAAAACCCAAAATACTAGTTGCAGTAGTTGCAGCTGCAGTTACTCTCCAAACTTGTGCACTTACTAAATTTGTGTAGTTGCAAGCCGTGTGTGTACAAATGAGCTCTGACATCATGTATTTATACTTCTCTTTCTTAGTTGTTTGGGCCGAATTCTCTTTCTAGAGGCTAAAGTCTCAATATTAATTATTTTCTTTAGTCGACTTGTCTTCTAGGGTTATGTCCAATTCTTTAGGGTTTCTTCTTACTTCCTAGAATATTATATTATTGTCAGGGTTACACATGGAGGTTAATACCTCTCGCATCTACCATAATATCAACACATAAAAGAGAGATAAGATTAAAACTTTGGACTCTAAAACATATACATTTTTTCATGTCTTTTTTAAAGATAGGTTGAAATTTGGTAACTACCTACAATATCTCTCGAATGGGGCACCCTTCTAGTGCTTTGAAAAGGGACTAAAAATAATGAGCTACATATTCTTCTTTGTTTGAAAAGGATATTACTATCACTCCTTCTTTGTATTCAATTTCCTATATCATGTTAAGGCTCTTGTAGAAGTTAGTGAACTAATGGAAAAACTTAGAGTTATTGTCTACAACCTTCAGCCACAGAGTTTGACTCCTTAACCTCCAAGATTTCTCTTCTAATTCTAGCAGAGAGTGTTTAGTGGCTTCTAAGTCCTTGAGTAGCCCGATTTGAGTTTTGTACATAGATCCCTCACCCAAAATTCAATTTAGATCCATAATGTTTTCTACCTTTTCACACAATTGTATCTTCTTATGAGCATTGTAGTTTTTAAGCCAATTTTTAATGGATTTATTAACCTTAACAAGATTCTTAGAGAACTGGAACAACATCAAATAATCTCCAGAGGAGTCCAATGGTTTCCAATAGATTTTTAAAATAAACACAAAATATTATTCTTCCATCCAAATGTGGTTGAATTTGAAAGGGATAGGGGGCAAGTCTGATTTCGACTTGATCTTGAGGATTATCATCCTATGGTCAGAAATCCCTCCTTCATCCACCGATGAGTTTACTAAAATCATAAATGACAAGAATTCTTCATAAGAATAAAATATATCCAACCTTTTAAAGACAATATCTTTTCCGGTTCACAAATTGCACCAAGTGGGAACCAGCTTCACTAGTTCAAGATCTACCAGATGATGGGCTTCCAAAAAAGAGATAAATAATCCTCTTGGGAATCCATTATAGGAAATTCATCCCAAACTTATCTCCAAGAGATGGTAAAGTTAAAGTCTCCTCCAAACATAGTGTAAGGGACATTGAACATGCATGTAGAAGCCAAATCCTATCAAAATGGGATTCTATTAGCATAGGGTCCATAAATGTTTAAAATCGAAAATTGATGAAAGCGACTTGCACATAGAGCCCCATCGGGATAACATCCCTCCTGACCTTCCTTCAATGTCAATGGAACAAAATGACTAGTTCTTACCACAACTCTAGAATACTCCCGACTTTAATTCCAGAGCATTTATTTTCTTGAATAAACATAACATTAGGCTTCAGATTTTGCAAAATATTTTTGAGTGCTAACCATTTTTTGGGGTTCCCTACCCCTCTCGCATTAAAATATACAATGATAATTTTGGGGAACATTTAAGGGTTATCCCAACTCTAAGGGCCTTGGTGATGGGTACTTTTTTCCCCTTTTGAATTTCCATGACAACTTTCCCTTGAGCCTTGAGTAAGTGGTATTTTCGACCAACAAGATTCGGTTGAATAGGGTTAGGGGCTAGACCACCTTGAGAAGGAATTATCATTTTTGACTTGTACTTGGATTGAAGGGAGTAGGTTTTATTGGTGGGGAACTGGAACCACACTTGCATCTTGGGAATTCCTTACCAAGTGACCCTCTAGACAGAGGGTAATAAGAGGAAAGAGGTTCCCCTTTCATAGAAATATAAGGTGAGTAAAAAAAGGGGTACAAAAAGAGGGTCAACGGGGATGGAAGAGATAGGGATCAAGATAGCGAGAGGAATAAATATTCCTTTGGGGATCAAGACAGTTTATGGGGCAAGGTGAGCATCAAGAGAGGAGGAAAGAGAAATTACAAAATGAAAAATGGGGAGAGAATCGCCTGAATTGACCAAGAATTTAGAGACGGAGGTGGGGAGAGGAGACTTCTTTACCTGAATGGTCTAAATAATGAGTTGCATCTAGTTGAGGTGCCACTAATCCTACAGGGACCAAAGGAGAAAAATTTCCATTGATCAAAGGGTTATCTAGGATAGATCTCTTAAATGACTATCTGTCTTCCAGATTATTTTTTACCTAGGCCTTGGGATTTAAAAAAAAAACGAGGATGTCCTTGAGCATTGAGTCTAAATATGCCCTATCCCATGGCATCCATAGCTATGAAACATGATCTTCCAATATTACATCTTTTGGTGCCAAAACTTATCTCTGAAAACCAAGTCTAGTGAGACAATCAACCCATCTCTCACACTAACCTCAATTTATATCCAAGCTCATCTTTTATTGGCTTTAGATTCTCAGTTTGGCTCAAGCCCAATAAAGACTCTGAGCTTATTCTTGATGGATTCTAATTATTCTATGGACCAAAACCTGATGGGGTGTCTTGGTAATATGAGACAAACCATCATAATGTTTACAAGATCCTGCTCAAGATCAAAATCAATTGTCTAATTTCACAGAACCAGAATCGAAGGTCCCCAATTCCAATTATTTTCCCAAAGCTCTATGCAATCATCCATCGAATGCAAGATGAAATAAATCCATCCCCTTCCCATGATGTGGAATTGAGGGATATAACCTAACCACAACTGGCAATTATTTTCCATCTAGACCCTTAATGAAGCATCTCCTACAACCTTCTCATAGAATCTCCCAATGAGGGTTATGTCTGCATATCGTGTAACTTCCATGACCTAACATCTCAAACTATAATCATTTAGAATTTCTAGCCCTGGCTTTCATATAGTTGATTTTTTAATTCGACTGGGCTACCGAGCCTGATTCTGGGCCTTTCTTATATAAGCTCAAGATCTCTCTCTACCTGCCATCCCGATTCAGAGAATTAGAAGAAGGAAAAGATTGAGAAATGACATTATTTTTTAAGTTCTCGAGAAGGTTTCCTTCATTAAAAGAGGGAATCTGACTCATATTTTGCTCGGCTTTTCACACTAGATCACGAACTCTGACTCCTTCGAGGTGTTGGATACTTGTACTATGTGTGTTGGCTCAAGGACTTCCCTAAAACTCATCATATGTGAAAAAGTCTCATGATGTGAATGGACTGATCCCATAATCGATGTTTTCCCCATCATCTATATCCATTTCGCATGTCCGAAATCTTGTTGACATGAGCCAGATGCTTGAAAAGGACAAACGCGAAAGATCCTACCCATGGAACACAAAAGCCAAGTCTGAGATTGGAATGTGGCTATCGGGAGAAGGGAGAGAGAGAAAGTTGTGGGGGGGGGGGAGGGATTTAGGGCCTTAGGCCCTCAAACCTGTGATTTCCTCGAACAGGGAAAGGGCTCCATGTGGCTCAGAACTGAGGCCCTCTCTACTGTGACCTAACATTGAACCTCCATATGTCCCTGAGATATCGAAATTACAGACTCCATGCATTCCACTACATAAATGGTCTTATTTAATAAAGAGGACCCTTTTACATTAAATAACCATCCATTATTATATAATGGGCCTTATTCAAAGAATATGGCCTTATACATTAATTAACTAACTCTTTTCCAGCCTAAAATAGGTTGGTTAGGGTACGACCCTAACCATATACCCACACACCACCTTAATTCAAAAATAATAATCTTTCATCGATTCGTGGATATTGCAACAACCAAGATCACTAGAGGACCAAGCTAACCATTTGTCATTTCTTCCACAAAAAAATGTTTCTTCGTTGGTATGTAGATAGTCAAACATGTGTGGATTTTGCGAGGGTTCAAGGGGATTTTTGGGTGGGTTGCACCTTTTAACACCTACCAATTAGGTAATTCCACATGCCACTTCCTTAATAACCTCCAATCTACAAGTATACTCTGACTTGGATTTAACAAAAGGTCTTTGACTCTTCCATCATGTTCCTCTTCCATCTAATTAAGACCCTACCTCTAGTTCAATATTTTCATTGGTGGTGGAGGGTGGATCATACACAACTCTCATTTATCTTCAAATGACGAGTCTCCTCATCCATGGTTAAAAAAAAAACCTGAGTCTCCTATCTCTCTCAAATGATTTTTGCAACTCAAGTGCTATGATCCAATCCCATTTATGGAAGTTGAGTTCCAACAATTTTTTTTTCTCACATTTGATTCTATCCATGTTAAAATCTAATGGTTGTTAAATAACTACATGTGACTATGAAGCCTATTGTGTAAAACTACCCAAATTTTCCCACTATTGAAATAAGGCTTAGATACCACACTATAGAAATAAGGCTCAAATACCACTCTTGAATTCCTTTTGGGAATAATTTGGAAGAATATAACTTCACTCTCAAGCATCCAACCCCTATCAATAGCATATGGATGAAGGCTTCCTAAGTGGCCTAGCCTCTATACTCATCTACAATCTCTCTACCTCTTCACCAAGATCTTCAAATTCTCCTTTTAGAATGTTAATTTTTGGTTATCCTTAAATTTCTAGTTAATAATAATAGATAGAAAACACAACATGGAAGTTGGATAATTTTGAATGTGAGAAAAGTGAAAATAAATTAACATTAAGAGACTTGAAGGTATGACTTTTGAATGAAGTACTATGATTCTATTAAAAAATACTCCACTAATTAATTCTATATGTTATAATTAAATTATTTAAATAAATTTTAAATATAATTTTATGTAATTTAAATAATTTAAAAATATATATTAAAAATTACTCTCCTCTACCCAACGATTTGATTGGTAAAGTCTACGAAGGTATACCCCCTCTGGATTTGAACCTGTGACCTCTTAAGAGGAAACACATGTTCTCAACCATTAGACCCACTCAAACTGTAATTTAAATAAATTTTAAATATCTAAAAAAAATATTATTTTCCCAAATAACTTATTGATGAGAGTGATGATAACCCATCTGACATAAAACATTGCCATATCAAAGCAGTGACTAGTCAAATTCAATACAAAACTTATAAAAATGTTGTGAATTAAGGAATTAATATATTTTTAAATTGAGGATAAATACCATTTAATATGGTTTCTTAATGGAAAAATCGAAGTTCCTTTATGGTCGGCTTGAAATTAGGTTACAACTGGTCATGCCCAACGTCTACATATTATATATTTAACTCCATTTCATATTTTCCACTTGCTTCGTTCACTTTCATGTACAGAGCTTAATGTTCGGTAAATTTTTGGGTGAACTTGATCAGGAAATAGGTGTGTTTGGAGTGTCCTAATGGAAGTTATTCCAGACGATCTAGTTCGAGAGTGCTTGCTAAGAGTTCCGTACACATCACACGAAGACTTGAAAGCTGTGTGCAGAAAATGGGAGGCTATAGTGAGTAACCCTAAGTTCTATGCCGACAGAAAGATATCTGGAACGAGCCAGCAACTGTTGTGCTTGTTTCAAAGAGATCCGAGGGCTGATTTCACCTACGTAATAACGGTTCATGACCCTGTGAAGGGCACCTGGGAAAGGCTACCTCCCCTCTTTGCTGCAATAACAGAAGTGTCTCAGTGCGTTGCTGTGAACCGAAAGCTGGTTCTCATAGGCGGATTTTCTACATTCAACCTGACTTTGACGAAGAGTGTATACATTTATGACTTTGAGTCTGCCAGATGGAGCCGAGGAGCTGACATGCCTACAGCTCGATCCTTCTTTGCCTGTTGTGTCTCTTCTTCCACCGGACTTGTCTACGTAGCTGGTGGGAGCGATGAGGGTAGAAACTCTCTGGCTTCTGCAGAAGCTTATAGCGTGGAGGAAGACAAGTGGGAAATTCTACCTCCTATGATCCAACCGCACGGTCCGGGATGCCACGGTGTTTTCATGGAAGGTAAATTCATAGTGTTAAGGAAAGACAGAAGTGCAGAAGTTTTCGACCCTAATGGGAAAACGTGGAGATGGTGGGAAGATATTTTTAGTTTCAGGGTAGATGTATGGAGAATTTTGGCGGTGGTTTCTTCTTCTGGTGAGTTGTACGCTATCAATGAAGAACAACAACAGTTGATGAAGTATGATGGTGGAAAAAGCGTTTGGACTGCCGTAGCTTCTCTTCCGCGACCTAATTACCTTTTTACGTGTGCTACACAGTGGCGTGACCAGATTTTTGTAAGCGGGGTGGACAACCCCGGTAAACACATCTCTTATCTGTTTAAGCCATCAACGGGGCAGCGGATTGAAGTTAACGGTGATGGTGAGGATGGTGGGGAAGGTTTTACAGGCATGGTCTTCTCTGCAGCAACCATGGAGATTTGAATGGGATTTGAGTATAGTCATATTTTTATGGGCTGAACTGTTTATTAATTATTGATAATAAGTAAGCTACTTTTTAGATATATTGTATTATTATTAGTATATCATACATTTTAACATCAAAATATAATTTAAATTTGTTATTTATTATTGTTATTTTTTTTTGTGTATTATTATACCTGTAAAAGGCTCGGTATATGGTGGCTTGGTATTAATTTGATGTAGGCTCGGTATATGGTGGCTTGGTATTAATTTGATGTTTGATCAATATTTGTGCATTGTTTTATAGTTTTATATTATGAATTCAATTTTATTATTTTTTAATATTTAAATTCACTTATTTGTTATATTATTAGTTGATGGAATTGAGGTTTTAAGGTGGGTTTTAAGGTGAGATCAAGAAAAATCTTCTCGGGAGTGATGAGGTTTTTTAATGTTTCATTTAAAAAATGAGGTGCTTGTTCTTATTGTGTCTTAATAAGAAGAAGAGTGTAAGCGTATTACGAATACATGTCCATCCATTGAAGAAGATTGAAGAAGCAGAGAATAGTGATCTCTTAGTATCGTCAGCTCTTGGTATCGTCATGACATTGCATTTTTTTTAAAAGTTTGTACATAAATCTAAAAACTAGTTTATTTTTATTTTTTAATACCTACCAAAAAAATTTCGTGTTATATATGGAATATGTTATTTTATAATTTAATAGTTAAAATAACATATTACAATGTAAATAAATTAAATTTAAATTTGATTATTTATGAATTATAAATTTATTAAATTTAATATAATTCAAATAGTATTTAAGTATAAAGATTTATATAATTAATCATAATTATAATTAAATTTTAAATGTTTATAAATTTCAACATAATTTCATTTAAATTTTTTTTACTAATTATTATTATTTTGATTAAAAATATATATTTTTAAATATTTATTTACAATTATAACCTAATAAATATTGTTGACAACTTGTAAATTAACATTAACATGTTATTTTTTATATTTATTATTATTTGGTGTAAAGTGTATGGAATCTGATTTTAGTGGCATAGAGGATTGTAGTTGGATTATAATATTTTCAAAATATTTCTTCAATTAAAAGGTTATGGATAATGAGTATTGCTTACTTCTGGGCAATGTTATGATATTGTTGTACAATTTGTTTAGTATCGTGATAGGTAAAAGTAGAAATGTAAAATGGATTTTAAACATAATATTCATTTATCATGGTTCCAATCAATTCATACCAATTATTTTTTGGTTTCATATATTCTAGATAATTGTACATCCTAATTTTAAATTTTAAATTTATGAGAGGGTGGCTAATGTTCACCATCTTGATTGGAGTGTTTACTTTACCAAATTTATTAAGGACTTTTTTCCAATAAAAATCATGTGGAGAAATCCAAGGGATATTTTCCCATATTCATGGATGTTATCCCTAATAAACCTATCAACATAGACTAATGCATCTCATCCAATAAGATTTAAACAAGACACTTTCTAGTATGGAACTAACCAAATACCTACCAATATTAATGACAAATGATTGAATTGATCCCTTAGATTAAAATGTACTAAAACCTTATATCAAATCCAAATCACATACATAATTAGACAAATTATAAAAACAAATATGTTTATAAAACACATTAATAATCACTTTACATGCCTTGGTTTTATTAACAAATCAAAAAAAACAAAAAGAACCTTGACTTTGACTTTAACCATACGATAGTGATTGACCAGAATAATAGCTAGTGAACAGGTAAATGCTACGGAGTAGCCTAGCCTTCTTCCTTAATAGGTTTATTTTACAATTTAGATTTATTATATATTATTATAACTATATTACACATTATCTATTTTGAATTTTTTTAATGTTATTAATATATTACTGGTATCTTATACTTTATTTATTTTTATGTATATTATATACTATTATATATAAGGTTTATTATATATTATTATAATTATATTATATATAATACCATAGCTTTGTTACCTATTTTAACTTTATTAGTGTTATTGATATATTACTAGTATGTTATACTTTATTTTTATTTTTATGTATATTATATCATAGCAATTGAAAAGATCTGCCAAGTAAAAAGGAGAATCCTTCATCTATACTTGTTTCGGTACAATTCAATCCAATAAATTTCTCATTCTTTATAGAACAACTGAAAAGATCTGCCAAGCAAAAAGGAGGATCCTTGATCTATACA
>JASDQU010308063.1:74588-89389 GCA_032191745.1 Picea mariana | reverse complement strand
AATGATTGAATTGATCCCTTAGATTAAAATGTACTAAAACCTTATATCAAATCCAAATCACATACATAATTAGACAAATTATAAAAACAAATATGTTTATAAAACACATTAATAATCACTTTACATGCCTTGGTTTTATTAACAAATCAAAAAAAACAAAAAGAACCTTGACTTTGACTTTAACCATACGATAGTGATTGACCAGAATAATAGCTAGTGAACAGGTAAATGCTACGGAGTAGCCTAGCCTTCTTCCTTAATAGGTTTATTTTACAATTTAGATTTATTATATATTATTATAACTATATTACACATTATCTATTTTGAATTTTTTTAATGTTATTAATATATTACTGGTATCTTATACTTTATTTATTTTTATGTATATTATATACTATTATATATAAGGTTTATTATATATTATTATAATTATATTATATATAATACCATAGCTTTGTTACCTATTTTAACTTTATTAGTGTTATTGATATATTACTAGTATGTTATACTTTATTTTTATTTTTATGTATATTATATCATAGCAATTGAAAAGATCTGCCAAGTAAAAAGGAGAATCCTTCATCTATACTTGTTTCGGTACAATTCAATCCAATAAATTTCTCATTCTTTATAGAACAACTGAAAAGATCTGCCAAGCAAAAAGGAGGATCCTTGATCTATACATGTTTCGATTCAATTGTTTCGATTCAATTTAATACAATAACAAACTTAAGGACACTATTTCTTTTTGTAATTTTTGAAAAACATGAAAATTTTGGATAACAAGTATTTAATAAGAAAATTTGTGATTTTTTCATATAATAGAAATGCATTTTCCAAATTCTTTTTATTTACTTTACAAAAATAAATTTATATTACAAAAATTAAAAAAACACATCAAATCATACAGAATGACAAGGTGGAAACAGAGAAGTCATCATTCCAAATAGTCCTCTGCCCTTGAACTTAGCCAGAGCCACCAATCTTATTTGTGCATGGACAACTACAAAGACAAAAATTTGGATCATTAAATAATTATGTGAACTCCGTAAATAATGCATTATTCAACATGCTAACAAACAATTAATTGTTACTATATGATATCCAAGCAATTACTGCAAGTCCGGCATCACAATCCCAAATCTCTTTGAGAAAAATTAAGCACTTCGAGGCTCAAATTGGTGACATGAAAACATAGACTTCTCTTATCTGGAATGCGAAGCTCAGTAATCATAGAGTAGTAAAAGAAAGCAGCAATAACCATAAAGCCATGGGTTTCTTCTTACATGCAACAAACAAATTTAGTGCAATCCCTACTTTAGCTGTGGCCAGAGGAAAAACTTCTAAGAAGAATTGTAATGAAAGAGTTGCGTGAAGAATTGTTAATTCTTGGAAAATTGGTCTGCATCTCAGTAGGTTATTCGGTCCATTGGATGAGAAACTTCCAATGAATTGTAAATTGATGACAAAGAAGTATGGAATGGCTATCTTCATAAGCGCTACATGATCAGAGAATGAAATGCCACATGGAGAACCATGGTTAATCTGAAAAATTGATAATACTACTCAATAACCAGTCTCCTAAGTCTTGATCAGTTGGAAATGTTATAAGGCATCTTTCAAGTGAAATTCATTGGTTTGATACAACTATGTTAAGGTGTCTAATGTTGTCATATATATATATATATATATATATATATAAAAACAACTCAATAACCCATAAAACCAAAACACATAGAACATATTAAAAATGACATTTTGATATTTTATAATTGATTTGATAAACGAAATATGATCCTTACCAATGAGAATAAATAAATAAGGAAAATACTCACATATTAAAACTAATTTAATGAATCTCTCGAGCTCATATCACTATATACATCTAAATGATTTGCACAATAAAGAAAGATTTTAATACTGTCATGGATTTTACTATTGTGATCGATATATACACCTCAACGATTAATATATTGGTACAATTATTTAAGGCTAGTAAAAAAAAAAAAAACAATTCCAAACTGATTATGAATATACACACTGATAATAATATTATAGTTCTTTCTAACAGTAGGATAGTAGGATTTATAATAATTAAGTTAAACAAAATATAGTGACTTTATTTTAGAGTTGCTTCTAATGCCACTGTGCATTGTAATAAGAGAAAATAGGAGGATGATTCATGGTTGTGGTAATATGATTCCATAACACAATAGTTGCGGGCAATATTCGCAACATTGCATAAATTGACGACCCGATGAATCTTTGCATGTAGAACAATATGGGGTATCAGGGGCCTCTAGGGAAGGTTCCATGGTATTCTCCGACCTCATCTTATCATGTGTACATTTAGGTAATGAAAATTGACTCAAATAGGTTTCGTGTTAATATTATTTGTTAGGGTAGAGGACTTAGATGAATATTTATAGGCTAGCATGTACCATTTATCCCTTTTATCAATAAACTAAAATTTCCATATACTTGGAACTAATTTTCTTTTTTCTCCTTCACATTTTAAAGTAATCCTTAAAACTATAAGTTCAATGAGATTATTGGATCCAAATCCAAGGCCTACCTAAATATTAATTGTATCATTCCTAGATAAATACAAACTCAATCATTACTACTTCTATCATATGGACCTTGCCTTGTGCCATAAAAAAAGCCATACATTATCGTTATTTATAACCAAATTCACCAACTCTATTTCTTCAATAAGATGGGAGTTTGAGGATTTAATACTGGTGTAAGAAAACTATGAAACTAAATTATGTACTTTGTACAGAAAATTATTGGTTTCTCTAACATGTTCTTGGCTACTTGCATTCATTTTGGGGATCTTGACATGCTACTATTGTGAGTGAGTACGTGCACTAGAGGTAAGGGTGGTGGTAAGATCCTTGTATAATGGGTGCCACTTTTGAATGTGATTGCAATCACTAGGAGTGAGGATGGTACTAATAACATTATACACCATACCCTAAGGGTTTTTAGTGAGAGCCTCTCCACCATAGTAAGGTCAATCAGTGAAGAGTCCAATCTCTAATAATCTTTTGGAAATGATTAGGTTTCTTAGAAGAGTTTCATGTACCATGAATTTCTTCACCTTATTGATCATGAGGCTTGATAAAGGGAAATACATGTGAAGGTAGTTGCATTGATTTTTTGGAAAATCGACAGCTAGGTATGATCTCACACCCCTCTCTTTGGTGAAAAATTAGATCATGTGATACTTGAGAATTAACTTGATAAACTTAGACTTCAATTATATGAGGACTATGGGTACTTTATTTCATTTTTAAGTTGTGCATTATTGGTTTTCCATGTTTTTTTTTAAATTCTTTTATTCATTATTGAAAATTAGCTTACCTTCCCTATTTTTTTTTGGGGGGGGGGCTTGTAAATTGTTTGATCAATTAGCTATGTTATAGTTTAGGTGATTTAGGGAGATAATATTCCATAACTAGAATGCCTTGAGACATATGAAAAGATTGATGAATTCAATGCTCACAATGATTAACCTAAGAACTTGGGGAATTGAAGTATTGAAGAAAAGATTGAAGGCAATGATGATATTTATACTAACTCATTAAAATTTTAATAACTAACTTGATTGTTGCATGTTGAATGTGTTTATTTTCTTGATTTCCTTTGAATTCTAGTTTATTTTTTATAAGTTCGTTAATTTAGGAGTACGATTAACAATTGGAAATATTGATTTAATTTGATTTCTTGAATGTTTAGATAGTAGTTACTTGATTATTATTTTTTCTACTTATAATTACTTAAACTCTCATTTCAAAATATAACTTTCCATATGTTTCATTCAAAATTTCTTTAAATTAACAATCTATTTGAATCTTGTTTGAAATTAAACAAAACATTTAAGTCAAAAGAGAAAAATCACAAAGATGGAACAATAGTCTTCTTAAATGACTAATATTGTCAGTTGCTCAGAAGATATTTTGTGTTTGTTTAAGACAAAAACCTATGTTCTAGAAATAAAAACCCTAACCCACCCTTTTCAAAGTATCATGACTATAATATGTATATAAGTTTTTATTTTCCAAATAACATATTCAACATGCATTCATTGTATGGTTCCTTTCATTTATAGAATGAGCATTCTACATCAAATGTATACCTCAAAATATTTCATTTGCTCCATTATAGTGTTCAATTCAATGTTAACCCATTAAGTATGCTTACATTTTTTTCCATATATAGCCATCTTATCATTCCATTAAAACTTGTATTCCATATGCCATTCCATTTAGTTAACCATACTCAATCCAAGCAATAAATCACTAAGGTCATCTGTCCTCTTTCCTCCAATTCCAAAATGAACCCAGACACATATTCCCAATGCCAAGCATACATTGTCATCCACTATCAAGCAATATAAACCTTGAAAAAAAACAAAATATGAACTTTAAACCATGCAAGAAAATAGCGAGGATGTGAGAAAGAAAGGGATGGGACATTACCACTATTTCCAACTCAAACCTAGATTGTGTTAGCTACTAGAACTCCTCTAGAACATTCTTGAAACACCATCCCAATATTTTTTATGGCTATCGATCCTTGGTGATGCTTCAAATCCAATCATGTGCCTAGGAAAGCCTTCCATTGGCTCACCTAAAAAATCCTCCATCCATGCTACCAATTCAGCAAGGTCGCAAAACCCTTGTCATTTTCCCTTGTGTTATGGTAAATATTTGAACAACTTAAATTTATTTGTTGGTGTTGATTAAAAAATATTCATTGTATAATGCAATTTTTTAATTTGTCAACATTCATTTCTTTTTTGTATAGGAATCATATCTAGACAAATGTCAAATTCATTATTATTATAGAGTTTTATTGCCATGGTAGAAAGTGCAATTAGTATAACTTTTAAACTTCCTTTCCTTAATGGTGTATAACATACATTTGATTTAATTAATTTATAGTTAATCATCAAATTTAAATTTTAATTATGATTATACAATTTCACATTCAATTGGTTGTGGAATTTAACTTGTCATTTTATAAAATTAATTTAGTTTGAACTCAAATTGGCATAGTAAATCATTAGTAAAAATTTAAATTTTAATTGTGATTATACTATTTCACATTCAATTTGGTTGTGGAATTTAACTTGTCATTTTAGAAAATTAATTTAGTTTGATCTCAAATTGGCGTAGTAAATCATTAGTAAAATTTTACATTTTTCTTATTATTGGAGAGTCATCAAGGTAGCATCCATGGAATATTTATGTCAAGGAGAAAAACACTCCTAAGGATATTACTTTTTATTGGTTTGAGTGCAAGGTTCATGCACCTTTAGTGCCATCCCAAGTAATTGATATATTTAAGTATCATTCCTAAGGATATTACTTTTTATTATTTTGAGTGCAAGGTTCATGCACCTTTAGTGGCATCCCAAGTAATTGATATATTTAAGGATCATATAGTGGTTGAGTGATAAAAAGATTGTTCCTTGGTGAATAATTTTGTTTGAAGGTATAACACTATAAGCGATGATTACCAATAAGTATAACATATGTTATTTAGATATAATCTTGTGAGATACCATAGGATTTGACATTAATCCCATTCCAATATGAATGCAATACAAGTGAGCCAGTACATAGACTAAGTCAACACAATAGAAAGTATAAAACCCCTAGATGTAATGCATTTAGATGGAATAGATATAGAGGAGTATTACACTTGAAACTTAATAAAAAAAAATCATGTTGATGACTTATGATCCATCCTATATTATATGTACAACTAGGCATGGCCACTTTTAGTTTATGAACCTAGAGTATGAGTAGGGGAACCAGTCAAGGTCATGTTCCCCTTAGTGAGTGCCAAATCCATGAAGAGTTCGCCCAAGAATTAAAGACATTAAAGAGTTAATTTAATGAGAAACCCTCCCTCCTCTAAGAGATTAAGTTTATGTTAGAGCCCCTTGGATCGAAAACATAAAATCAAGGATATATACTATTAGAATAAGAGGATCCTAATTAAAAAGAGTCCCTCAATTGTCACAAAATATGTTACAAGTTGAGGAAGAAAAGGTTTACAAATTTCAATAGGATGATTAGAAGAGGGAATGAGACCAAGCCATTGTCAATGAACATTGAAGGCATTTCATGTTGTATGATTTGAACCCCTTGAAAAAACAAATATATTCAACTACTAGGTAACCAACAATGAAAACCTATGGTGGGACCATTTCAAAAAAAATGGAAAAAGTCGATGCAAAGCATCAAATTTTGGATTATTTGAAGACATGTTTTAAGAGGAAGTACCTAGGTGAGATGTACTATTACAAGAAAAAAATATAAATAATACTCACTTAAAGATGGAAGTATGATAAAGGAAGTGTATGAATGAAAGTTTGCAGAAATAGAAAAATATGTCCTTAGACTTGGTTAAGAGTCTCAAGTTGGGAGATTTAAATTGTTCATGTAAAAGATCCAAGTCTTGAGTTTCACAGAATCAAATACCAAATGGAAATATCTTAATAATAAAAGAACCATAGGTGAAATTATTATCAATATGAAAATGAAACATATTTGATCTGTGGGCTATACATGTCCCTCCTTTATGAATATCTACACTAAGCTTGCTCAGGGAAATTGCTCTAAATTATACTCCAATGATTTTCTCCAAGTTTACCCCGTCTAAACTAAAATGATATTATTGTTTAAAACCATCATACCATATCCTAAGGGAAATTTTCTTCCCTTAGAACCTGGGAACATAAAATATTGTATGAAGAACTATACATATAAAAAATTTAAAAGCTTTTACCCTCTTAAAAAATGGATTATGCATCTCTTCCAATGGTGAAGGTGGAATCCCCACCATAATAAAACATAAAATTAATGAGGATTTATCTCAACTATACCACTGTATCACCAAATCTCCTTGAAATCCCTCAATATTATCACATCCATCCAACATTAGAGTGCATAAGGTGTCTCTCCATGGATACCCTTCCGCTTGTTTTATAATAAATTTGAAAAATGTGACATGGATCATCATCCACATTTTGTAATTTTTAATTAACAATTATGAACATTGTTCATCAATCCACATTGGTGGGCCTATCAATAGCAACAATAACGCTACTGCCTCCTTGGATTGTTACTTTACTTCTCAACTCGGGGTTCATAGAAACTTAACAGGTGTTGTGAAAATTATATGCAGAGTGCATTGATAACAGTCTAGGTCTGAGATTGATCAATGGTCTAATGTATGAAACTTAGTCAGGAATATGAATTGATAAAAATACTCTAAGCGACTTGCATGAAAAAAATCATGTCAATTTGAAAGAACAACTGATTTATATTTAGTAAAAGCGATCTAGTTCTATACTAGCATGAAAGAAATCATATTGAGCTATGAAAAGAAGAAATTGATTATAAAGCATGGAACTAATTCTATTACACAATAGAAAATTGCATCAAAGAAGATGAAGTATTGCGTAGACTAAATGAACCAAATTATTCCTAACACTTGAGCCAATATCAAGCCATATGTTATAATATTGTCTATTGCTAAATTCATGAAAAGGTGAATGAAAAAATTAAGAAACTTAAGCTAAAATAGTCCTACATGAATCTTCTACAGAAATTGTAACAGTCCTACAAAAAAATCCTACATGATGCTAAAAAGAGTCCTAAAAATCTTACATAAGTCCTCCAAAGCATTGACAAATATAGGTTATTATATAATGAGATTCAACTAAGGTTTTTATCCTTGAGAAGATACCCTTGAGCATCCTAATAGGCTTCCAATATTTTCTATAGGAGACCTATTGAAGATAATATTTAACAAAAGTCTAACATAAATTAGAGATTATTGTGCATGACTATATAATCCTTCAAAAGAAATGAAAAAGACTAACTAATCACACACTAACATTCAACAAAAATAAATTACAATAGCGTTCTTGAGCCCTCTTGAATGGGTCCTATCCAATATGAACAAGGAACCTTGAGGAAACTCTAATAATATAAGAACAAAGACATGTTTATTTCATTAAAATTAGTAATACACCAAGAGTATACCTCCAAGTATCAACAAAACCTTTCTTAACAAAACTTAACACAATATTCATAATTTTGGTTGTTCATTCTCCTATGTTAGAGTCATATTTATACACTTTAGAACTTGACATCTTCCCTTGGATCAAGGAGGAAATAGGATAACAACATATCTTGATCAATCTCATTTTATTTTCAACCTTCTACTTGCAAGGAGTAATCGTTAGTAAACTGGCAGTTCTCTAGAGGTAGGTGGGGGACAAGGTCCATTGATTCTTGGAATATTCATTTTTTTAAGGGGTTTGACCTGTTTGACTGATGTTGCACACATTTTTTATCATAAACATTAGATAAAAAAAGTTACTATACACATTAAAATCCACCTCAAAAAATGTTCAATTAAGCAACATAAAATAGTATCCATGACTACTATTAAACATGGTCAAATAAAAGCAATTATTAGTCATATCATGGTGAAAATGTGTGTATGATGGGCCTTATAGATAGTCAATATTGTGGGCCATCATCACTCCCCAACTGAAATATTGCAGACCCTTGTGAAAAAAAACTTGTCCTTTTTTCCTCACTATTGTTGTTAATGTCTGTTGATTTCCTTCCCACTGCTAGGTTGTTTCTCCATATCCTGATGTTGTTGCTCAACATCCTGATGTTGTATATTCACGTGTTTCTCACTATGTTCCTACATTATATCCAATGCTACATATTTTTAGGTGTACTTATACTCATGGTACCCCTTGGCCTTTATTATCTTGGCACATTCCTCCTCTTCCCTTTCGTTATTGATTTCATCCATTGGTACTATAGGAAGGAGAGAAGGGTTCATTCTTAGTCCAATCCACTTTGTTTTCAATTTCCTTAATACTTCTTTGTACCAATGTGTTCTAATGAAAGTAACTTGTAGAGAATTGGGAAAATGGGGTTCTTTAATATGCAATTTGTGAGGTAATGATCACCACCTCTTGTGGCAATATTATGTCTCCTCGTCACCCAAGAGTCTCAATGTATCATTTAGGTGATCCATTTCTTCTCTTTGCTTGGTTGTCCATATTGGAACTATTTCTTTGTATATGGAGAGGTTGTTATGACTTGTTATGACATCTCATAGCCTACCTTCTTCATCTCTAATCCATAGTGGGCTTTGAAATTCATCCTTCTTGCACTTTTTGATATATGCTTCCCTCATCGTTTTGTGTCTTAACCAGAATGCAAAGGTAATCATATGAACATGCCCTGTATAAGTATTTGTGTTCCATTAATAGGGGTTTGGGAAGATGATGTTGTGTAAGTAAAAATTCCACATCCTTTCCTTTTCTTCCATGTTATAGTATTGGTAGGAATCCAAGAAATATTTGGGTGTGGTAAGGTTTTATCTCACTAGCTGGGCCAAATTCACAATTTGATTTTTGTTCCATTGATCCTTAAGGAATCATGAATATACCCTAGCACGCTTCTTGCACTCTAACATCTCTAGGGACACCTTAGATATGGTATTTACTGTAGCTTCCATGATATATATCCTTTCATTCCTATTATTCATCTCTCTCCTTTATTCACCCAATTTATGTTTTATTTTTTTTATTTTCCACCCTTGTTTTTTTACTATATTCAATTTTCTGCATGGTCATTATCTGAAATTTCTCTTGTAGGTGTTGAAGTTTCTTCTCCATTTATTAAGGGTGTGTCAAGTTCTTTCTCTCTATTATGCATGATTGTTTACAAATCATCCTAGGGTTTATAAATATCTTGCATACATTCAAAAGTATATTTCTTTCAATTGAAAAAATACGAAAGAAAAGAGTTTGTTTTTCTAAAGCATTGTTAGCACTTCTTATTTTTAGTGAAGAAACCGCATTCATTTTTGTTTTATGTTCTTAAAGTGTTTTCTCTAAGTCTGTCAAAACATTATATAAGTTTCATCCATATAACCTTTTGAATAATGAAAATCCCCGTAAAATGAACACTAAATAAAACTTATTATAAATTTTCGTTTTGTGGGGTGAACAAACTAGTTGTAGGATAGGGCCTTAGCTTAGGTTGGAGAGTTAATTTATCCAAGGCCATAAAAAAAACATAGGATTTTGAGCTAGGGAGAGCCTAAATCCAACTATCGTACAAGTGTAGCCAAGAGCCTCATCTAACCTAGGAGCTAAACACAAGGTCGCATGAAGGAGAGTTGAGGAGAGACTTCTCTGAAGATTAAAGAAGTGTAGTAGAGAGATCGTATATTGGGGGTTTCATTAGTACCCATACCTCTATGAGAGGTGGTGCTTTCAAGGCTTTGGGCTTAGATACCCTACCTATATGTTTGATCTCGACTATCGACTGTAACCCTTGTATGTTGACTGCAAGTTGGTGACCTTAGTGGCCATTCTTAGGGATCTCAGAGGTGAGTATGGGGGTTTGTTGTGCTACCTAGGGTCGATTTCACATCACACGTTTTCATTATTGTTGGAGGTTTCCCTTCGAAGAGTGGATACTTGCACCGAATAAGGCTGGTTAATGAAGGTCAAGATAACCACTTTCCATTCCTTCATTTATTGGTCCATGGGACTTAAACAACATGTTCCTTTGTTCGAAAGTCATTTACCTTACCTTGTGAATATTTCAATTCCAAGACCTAATCCACCCGATTTGGTATGTTAGCGAGGTAATTTGTGTCTATTGTTTCCATTTCATATTTTTCTAGTGGTGTGCTTAACGATCGTATACTTTCTTAGGTCGTCATGTACATGGTATCTCAAGAGTTGAAAACTCAGATTCGTTGGCCAACCACATCATGACTGATGAGTGACTGTCAAAGTACACATGAAGACCTCCTTACATGGTATAGAGAAAACCAGTGGACAAGATCTTGTGGGAGGAGAAGAGTAAACTATGTCCCCAATTGTCGTTGAGTAAGAAGAAAGAGTCTCTCTTAGAGCATCGTGGTCTAGCTCAGGGGTGGCCAACGATAAATCCATTTAGGTGTGATTGTGCCCATGGTTGGGTGGAAACAAGAACCCCTTTCAACAGTTGCATCATGATTTTATATTTCTAATAAGTATTTTCATACACTGTGTATTGAATTGGAAATGATGATTGAGTATATTTATATGTCTATGATTGAGTTATGTGTTGAATAATTATGGTAGATATGTGTATTATCTCTATGTGAACTCATGCTTTTGAATGGTCATTTCGTTGCCTCTACTTAACAGTTGGAGATTTGTGGGGTGTAAGTCTGCAAGTGGGTCGAGGTAGGATTTACTATAATGTTTAAATCTTGTCGACCTCTAAAATCCACCTTCGCAATAATAATAAGTTCAAACCCTATGGAGGGAGGGCACCTCCTTCAGACCTTTCATCTATGTGACCAAGGGCACATGCCCATGTCCTTAACCAATTTATGGCTAAGATATTAGCGTGTAGCCCACAAGATGTTTTGAAGAACCCATGTGATCAAGGTCTGGGAACTCTATACTGGGCCCGTAAGGAGATAAGTATTTTGGATTCGGAAATCAAGGAGTTCAGAGTTCCATATTATTTCGACCTTACCATTTATAAACCAACTAAAGGCAACTGATGGTTACAATTATCCACAAGGTTAACCATCACCTAGCGGTTTCCCCAACTGGGATAGATAGACTTGCAGCACCACTAACATTGATCCATTTACCCCTCAAGAATTAACACGAGCTGTCGATTTGAGGGTGTTCGGGAGACCCCTTGGCCATTGGATTCATGCTGAGGTAACTTCAATGAAGTCCTACTCTGGAAGAATATATAGTTTACAACATCAAACTCTCTGAACGTCGAAGTTACAAAGTAAGGAGAACCATGGATCTGGGGAGTTCTTCAAGAACCCTCTTAATCGTCCGATCATCCAGTGGAGGGACCCACATATGGTTCTTCGGTTACATGGGAATACCTTGACCGTGAGATTGAAGGACTAGGAAGGCTATAAGCCCAGAGTGACGTAGCACAGTGACATCATCCATGGTGACGTGGACCCATGACTAACGTACCTCATGTCACCTAGAATCATACATCTCATGGACCCTACATTCCCATAAACATGTGACATGTGTCACCCACTATAGGTCCCATGTGTCCTCTCTACCTTGACACATGTTACCCCTGGATATTTCCTGTTTGACCCATTTGACGGGATGAGTATGCAGAACCACATGTAATCACCTCCGTGTCTAGTACATCACCATGTGTGCGGGTGGACCCTAGGGAGGTTCAGGAATTTGGGACTCCATAGGTTTGGGATGCAAGGTTGTGGGTAAGTTGAAGAGCATGAAGTTCGGAGCCACATGAAGATATTTCAGGCTATTTCGGGAGTTCAAGAATTTGGGACACTGGAGGACATGCGTGAAGAAAAGAAAAGGATCGTTTAATTCCAAAGCGTTGAATGTCGAATTCTCCTCTAGCATGTGTGTTATATGAGGATTAAGTCTCTCTATTGGTTTTGTCAATGTATGGACCTTCCCTGTGGGAGGCAAGAACCTGGAAATGGCACAGACAAGATGGACCCACATGGGCCCCACATGGACCTCAACAAATAACTTCCTAAAGAACTTTGGCAGGCCATATGTTGCTAGAACAATGTCGGATTTGGGCCTGGTAATAGTCATTAGAAAGCTATGGGTGAGTTTAAAACGGTGAAAATATCAAAGAGATGAATCGAGTAAGAAAAATATTGATGTATGATCCTTAGAAATGGTAATTAGGGGTCGGGTGTGTTACAACGACACTTCACAAGTGTCTGGTTTGGCAGTCCCTATAAGTCCCACTTTGGAAATAGTCATATATGGGATCTTTCCACCTGGTGTATCCAACATAATGACTAATGTGGTTAATTCCACTATAGGTGTTACGATCAACAACACTACTCTACTGGTTGTTGGTTTCACTCCTTCTATGAGTGCATGCATGTCATTTTCATCGATGAAAAAATCTTTTTATATTGGTATGTCATCAATGGAAATTCTAAATGCATTGATTGTCTCTCAGTAAACATCCCAAGTTTCTAACATTGGTGTAAGGAGTTCTTCAATTCCCTACCAAGAAATCCCTTACAGTGGAAGAAATCCCTTGCAGTGGAAGCCACATTCCTCCATCGTTCCCATCCATTAGGAGTGGGTCTTTCCCATATTCACAACCTAAATACTTCATAGGTTGGGGCACTTCTACGGGTTCCACGATCATGTCATCCACTTCTACTTCATTCACGTTATACGATGGATTAAGAAGAAATAATTTTTCCACGTCTGTAGTGCCAAGAGGGAGAAACCCCTTCAAATATCATAGGAATCCCATGCAAGGTTATTTCTATTTTCAAGGGATGTTGTCAAGGGGAAACCCCTTTCTCAGTCAGTATAAGTCCATGCAAGGACTATTTCCTTCACAAGGAGGTTCGACAGGAGGAAACCCTATTTTTAATTCTAGGAATTAGATGGGTGGAGGTTATCCTCCATTCAACTAGATCCAATAAGGTATTACCCAAATGTCTGGTCCATCAACAAAATATTATTGGAAACCTGGTGCCAGTTACAATTCAGGACAATCTTTTCAAGTTTCTAAATAGTCGATGATGCAACCTAGGTTAGCGTTTCTGGCAATTGTCCGTTTTTTAGACTTGTCTAAGTTGGTGAACAACTCAATTTTCCATGATCCAAGTTGGCCTAAGGTCCCCACCAAACTTCCCTCGGACATCCCGAAGTTCGAGGGGAAGAGTGGTGAGGATCCACATGACCATTTTATGACGTTTCACTTATTGTGCTCATCCAATTCTTTAAACGATGACTCGATCTAGTTAGGTTTATTCCAACGTACCCTCACTAGGGTCACTAAGAAATGGTACATAAAAATGGAGAGGTCAAGGAACTTAACATTTGTTGACCTTTTCATGGTCTTTCTTAACCATTTCCAACTCCTTGTTCGGGATGACATCAAAACAAATCTTTTGGCCAACTTTGAATAAAATAATGCTACCCACATTTTCGATCATATTCAAGAATGGAGGAGACATAAGAGATTGATTAAAGCCACAGTTATGCCATATATTTTCTTAGATTAGTTCTTGAAGTTATTACTTCCTTACATTTCTAAGGATGTATCCACTTCATGGGTCTTTTTAGAAGAGAAAGCAATGTTTAGGGCACAACAGTTGGAATTTATTTACTCTTAATCTGGAACTCTCTATGATATTATTCCTAACACACCTCAGTCAACCCTCAACTTATCGAAGCCGAAGTCAGGACCACATGTTGATGGAATTGTAGGTTCATCTCAAATAAAAGTTGGAGATCTAGTTTCTAACTAGATACAAGAGTTGTTCATTCAACAAAATGCATCCATCCTAGCCCTTGGCTCAACCACCCGCACTACCCAGTCCTAAGATGTAAAAATTGTGTAATCAAAGAATTCGAAGGGTCTGTTGAGCTCTCAACACACCCTAAAAATCCTATTTCAATTTTTCACTTTTTGGGTACCACTTTATCTTTTCACTATCTGAATTCAATTTTATTTTGGGAAATGTTTTGTCTTTGCTTGTTCTCTTGACTCATATTATTTATTCATGTTTGTGGAAATTTATGAAACCCCAATAATTAAAAAGGAGTGACACTTAAGTAAGGATTCAACAACCAAAACTCTTCACCTGAAATGCTCAAGATTCAACATCGAAAGGAATTAAGAGGTGAAAAAGAATCACTCAGGAAACCTCAGTTGCCGAGTGCCGATCTTCAT
>JASDQU010308063.1:44812-59608 GCA_032191745.1 Picea mariana | reverse complement strand
ATATGAGAAACATAGAGACAAATATTTTCCAAGGAAACCCATACAGGGTAAAAACCTCTTATTATTTATATGATAAGTATTATCTACTTTCTTTACATTATCATACATTTTAGAACCAACTCATTGTGAGGCTAAAACCTTTTTTTTGCAAGCTGCAACTTGCTGAGAGCACCAACTCTCTATTTTTCGCTAGCACCCACTAGAAGGAAGCACCAACTCCCTGGTTTCTCTAGCACCAACTAGAAGGAAACACCAACTCTCTGTGTTCAAGCACCCACTTGAACCTCTGAGGACACCAGTCCTCCCTAGCACCTCCCAACCTCCCTGGATTATGAATATGAAATAATGAAACCTGTTACAATGATATAGTGTTCAATAACAGCTTACCAGTCTCATTACTATTCTGCAAGATTTTTCTACTTAGACTTCCTCACTGTCTTCCAGCATGCATCCGCTGCCCATTTTGTTCTTCTTCTTTTATTCTTTGTGTGCCATGTCCATTCATTACATAGTTCTTCTTCTGTTCTTCTCAGCTGCTGCACTCTGATCCTTATTTATGCATGAATCACCTTCAACAACATCCACAACAATCCCAGTAGTAACAACAACTACATCTCTTCTCTCTACTGTGTATTTATAGCTTTTGTGCACCTTGTGCATACAATGCGTACAATAACTTTTCATACTCATACCGTGTCGATATCCTCCACAACTCGATTTCTCTGTCTGATCATCATCGTGACTCTTCAACTTCTGTGGTCGTGTTTCCACTCGTTCAACATTACTGTATGTTATGTTGAGATTCCTCGGTTTCTCTGGCAGTTGAGACTCTTTCATATTCTCTGTGACAGTCCAAATCACCTTCTCTGTTCCAGTTACAAGATTCAATTCTCATCTAGTTGTCAATCGCCTCCATGAGCATATTCATCCCTCTTGAATATTCCCAGAGACTCTTCATCTCCTCTGTCAATCACCCCAAAGTGTCTTTGAGTCCTCTGGCAGACATCATTAGTGGTTCTGGAAGTTACACTATGATGTGCAACAATAGCCCTCTGATCTCCTTCAGTTTCATCTGCACCGTTGGATTAGTTGTGATTTATGCATTTCGCACTTTCGCAATTCGAAGATTTTGTGATGAGGCATCTTGACTATTCATGTTACGAGCTCCCATACGGAGCTTGGCTATTCTAGATCCCTCCTCTACATGACTACAGGCGGTGACCACCGGTTATAGCGATATTTCACCTTTTTGGTATTTCGGCATTCGTATGATCCCAAGTCTTGACACTCCCAGACACGATCCCCGAAATTCCAAGGCAGATCTTATCTGCACTAGGTTCTTCCTCCACGTGACCACACACGATGACAAAGTGATTATGCATAAAGCACTTTCATGATTTTACATTTCGTGAGTCTAGAGATGAGGCATCTTGATTCTCCAAGTTGCGATCCTTGAAACCCCGAGATGGAGCTGAGATCAACGATCCACGATCTCGATGAATCTATGGTCTAGATCTCATCATGAATCCCCATCTCACGATTCCTTCAATGGAGGTTCTTTTCACTTCAAGTCCCGATACACAAAGCTCCGAGATGGAGCTTAGATCAACGGTCCAGAACAAACCTTGATCTGACGGCTGGGATTAAATCATGATTTTGCATATCACAATTTCAATGGTTTTGTTTCTTACCTCTCCAAGTCGCGATACGCAAAGCTCTGAGATGGATCTTTAGATAAATGGTCCAGAGAAAACCTCGATCTGATGGTTAAGATTATTTCGTGATTTCGCATATCGCGAAATCGAGTGGTTAGGGAACCCTGTTCCTTTGACTTCCTGGTCAGGGATATGACTCTGCTACCTAGTTGGTTTATACCATATTTTATCTCATATCAGTCCCACCTAAGAGAAAATTAATTAAGAGAACGTCTGAACTAATGGAGAGACCTTCACAATAAAACGTAAAGCCCATCGATTAATTGGTCGGATCGCAAGATCTAGAGAACAATTCCACCATTAAACATTGCAGAGTCTAATTGGGCCTTGGTGGAGAGTTTGGTTATTGTTTTTGAGTTAAAGGGAATTAGGACCCCTCAATAGGGCCCTTAGTAGCCCAGACAGAAAAATAAAGGCAAATTCAAGAAGAATAGTGGGGGAAATGACAAAAAATATAATAAGAAAGTTGAGGGGGAAAAGGGTGAAAATAAAAAGGTAAAGTTCCCATGAAATATTTGTGGGGACAACCACCTCACTCATCAATGCCAAAATATGGAAGAGGCCCAACATTTAATAGATTTACAAAAACAACATCATTTCCATTTTCAATGCAAATGCATACCATACCATAACATAACATACCATACCATTTCCAATGCATACCATACAATATCAAGGCAATGCTTCTTAGTGGGTTCAAACCAAGTTGGTAGTCTTGTGATTCTCAATATAATAACTGGTTGTTCTTGTTTTTCTTTCTTTCATGGAATATTCATGTTCTTCCTCATGTCTCTCTTTAGCTCTTGGGTCCATGGGTTCTTCTATACGCCCTGAATATTCCAACTTATTCCTTTAATCATAGAATCATGGATGTAGATGGACAACCAAGGATAATTTAAGGCTTCTTTTCGAAGAAGACTTCTTCTAGAGTCAAACTGAACATGTGCTACTTATCATGGCTACTACTTTCAATTGGAACATGGATAGATACTTCATAATCCTCAATGGATCATCTCATTTAGGATTAGCTCCCACCTAATCTTTTCTTCAAGCATGAATGCATCCTCTTCTTTTGTAATTTTGTAATAATTTTCGTTCATCTAAGAGATTCCACGCTTCTGTCTGCATCCTTATTTACTTCTACAAAGTGTCACAAGTCTTTTTTTCTAATTTCCTCTTGATAGTTGAATTCTTTTGGCTTTGACTTATTTTGGGTATCTTCAAGTTTGATTCTAATTTTGACTTGTCTGACAGTTTTTATTTATATACTAGCTTCCATGGGAATTGTTACCAAGGGTTGTCAATGCACATATATTTTCAAGTGGTATTTTACAGAGTCCACTATGATACTCATGGAATTCATGTCATTGTCCTTGAACTTCTCTATAACTGCAACAATATGAGGTTCATTCTCTTTTCCTTCCTCAAACTGTGGTTCCATGATATTTCCTTTGATTATATCCAACACTTTATTCTTGGAAAGGATGATGTAAATCCTTTTCTTCCATGATCTAAAGTTAGAATCCCCTTCTAACTTGTTTTCTAACTTCATAGTGTAAGTCATGACTGCTTTGATGTGGTCAACCTTTGACTTTTACCAAAAACTCAAACGTGACGTCTTAGCTTGCTGAGAGTACTGGGAGGTGGGCTAGGTTATGGTGCACTAGGATATCCATAAATTAGGTCAATCTATTCACTTATTGCATTATTGCATCAAAACATTTGATTGTAATTGCAACTGTAACTTTGCAAAATACTCCCAATATCTTCCAACGGTTAGACTGTCTGAAGATAGTGTGAGCCCATAAACTGCTATAAATAATAGGTGTGTTCATTTAACCATAGAAAACATAGTAATATTGTCACCCAACCATATGTTGAAACCACCCCCAAGCACCTTAACATTGACATAGCTCGAATAATTCTGGAAGTGAACCATAGATCCAAAATACAATCAAGGTAGTGTACCACTCTCCATTGCTAGCATACCAAGCATAAATTCCAAACCATAACCAAGAGAAAGTCCAAGCCTAAAACTGAAAATACTAGTTGCAGTAGTTGCAACTGCAGTTACTCTCCAAAATTGCGCACTTACTAAATTTCTGTAGTTGCAAGTTTTGTGTGTACAAATGAGCTCTAGCATAATGTATTTATACTTCTCTTTGTTAGCTATTTGGGCCGACTTATCTTTATAGAGTCTAAAGACTCAATATAAATTATTTTCTTTAGTCGACTTGCCTTATAGGGTTATGTCCAATTCTTTAGGGTTTCTTCTTTCTTCCCAGAATATTTTATTCTTGTCAGGGTTACACATGGAGGTTAATACCTCTTGAATATACCATAATATAAACACATACAAGAGATACACTATTAAAACTTTGGACTCCAAAACATAGACATTTTTTCATGTCTTTTTTAAAGATAGGTTGAAATTTGGTAACTACCTACAATATCTCTCGAATTGGGCACCCTTCTAGTGCCTTGAAAAGGGACTAAAAATAATGAGCTCTAGATTCTTATTTGTTTGCAAAGGATATTACTATCACTCCTTCGTTTTCAATTTCCTAGATCATGTTAAGGCTCTTGTAGAAGTTAGTGTATTGATGGAAAAACTTGGAGTTATTGTCTACAACCTTCAACCACAAAGTTTGAATTCTTAACCTCCAATATTTATCTTCTAATTCTAGCAGAGGGTGTTTAGTGGCTTCTAAGTCCCCGAGTAGCCCGATTTGAGTTTTTTACATAGATCCCTCACCCAAAATTCGATTGAGATCCATAACGTTTTCTACCTTTTCACACAATTTTCTCTTATTATGAGCATTGTATATTTTGAGCCAATTTTTAATGGATTTCATAACCCTAACAAGATTCTTAGAGACCTGGAACACCAACAACTGATCTCCAGAGGAGTCCAATGGTTTCCTATAGATTTTTAAAATAAACACAAAATCTTATTCTTCCATCCAAATGTGGTTGAATTTGAAAGGGATAGGGGGCAAGTCTAATTCTGACTTGATCTTGAGGACTATCATCCTATGGTCAGAAATCCCTCCTTCACCCACCGATGAGTTTACTAAAAGCATAAATGACAAGAATTCTTCGAAAGAAGAAAATATATCCAACCTTTTAGAGACAATATATTTTCCAGTTCACAAATTGCACCAAGTGGGATCCAACTTCACTAGCTTGATATCTACCAGATGATGTGCTTCCGAATAAGAGATAAATAATCCTTTTTGTGAGTCCATTATAGGAAAACCAACGCAAACTTATCTCCAAGAGATGGTAAAGTTAAAGTATCCTCCAACCATAGTGTAAGGGACATTGAACATGCATGTAGAATCCAAATACTATCAGAATGGGATTCTATTAGCATAGGGTCCATAGATGTTTATAGGGATGATTTTAAGGATGAAAATTAATTTTAAAATGTAGAAACCTTGGCGAATCTTACTAATCCTTCACATGCCAACTAAAAATGATTGGCAATATTTTTATAAAAATATTCAAATTTCTAAAGATTTTATATAGTTTTTATAAAAGTTTGGTTATTTTAAGGTAAAATAATTTTATCCTATAGAATTTGGGCGAATCATTTTTAAAATAGCGAATCTCGTTTTTGAAAAAGCCATAGAAAATTAACCCATGAGATAAATTTAGCCCCTAAAAGCATCCTTGGATGTTTAAAATTGAAAATTGAGGAAAGAGACTTGAACATAGAGCCCCATCGGGATAAGATCCCTATTGACCTTCCTTCAATGTCAATGGAACAAAATGACTAGTTCTTTAACCACAACTCTAGAATACTCATGACTTTAATTCCAGAGCATTTATTTTCTTGAATTAGCATAACATTAGGCTTCATATTTTGAAAAATACTTTTGCATGCTAACCATTTTTGGGGGTTCCCTACCCCTCTCGCATTAAAATATACAATGATAATTTTGGGGAACATTTAAGGGTTGGCCTAGCTCTAAGGGCCTTGGTGATGGGTACTTTTTTCCCCTTTTGAATTTCCATGACAAATTTCTCTTGAGCCTTGAGTAAGTGGGATTTTTGACCAATAGGATTGGGTTGAATAGGGTTAGGGGCTAGACCACCTTGCGAAGGAATTATCATTTGCGACTTGTACTTGGATTGGAGAGAGTAGGTTTTCTTGGGTGGGAAATAGAACCACATTTTCATATTGGGAATGCCTTACCAAGATACCCTCTATACAGAGGGTACTAAGAGGAAAGAGGGCCCCCTTTCATAGAAATATTGGGTGAGTGAAAAATGGGGTACAAAAAGAGGGTCAATGAGGATAGACGAGATAGGGATCAATATAGAAAGAGTAATAAATCTTAATTTAGGGATCAAGAGTGTTTTTGGGGCAGGGCGAGCAGAAAGAGAGGAGGAAAGAGAAATTACAAAATGAAAAATGGGGAGAGAATTTCCTAAATTGACCAAGAATTTAGAAACAGAGGCGGGAGAGGATACTTCATTACTTGAATGGTCTAAATATTGAGTTTCATCCAGCTGAGGTTCCACCAAACCTGCAAGGATGAGAGGAGAAGAATGTTCATTGATCAGAGGGTTATCTAGGATAAATCTCTTAACTAATTCTCTCTCTTCCAGATTTATTTTATCCTAAGCCTTGGGATTTAAAATAAAAAGCGAGATATCCTTGAGCATTGAGTCTAAATAATCCCTATCCCATGGAATCCATAGCTATGAAACATGATCTTCGAATAGTCTATATTTTGGTGCCAAACCCTATCTCTAAAAACTAGGTCTAGCAAGCCAATCAGTCCATCTCTCACATTAACGTTAATCTGTATCCAAGCCCATCTTCTATCAGATTTGGATTCTTATTTTGGCTCGAGCCTAATAAAGACTCTGAGCTTATTCTTGATGGCCTATAATGATTATATGAACCAAAAACTGATGGGGAGTCTTAGTAATATGAGCCAAACCATCATCATGTTTACAAGATCCTACTCAGAATCAAAATCAATGGTCTAATTTGACAGAACTATACTCGAAGGTCTCCAATTCCAATTATTTTCAAAAAGCACTATGCAATCATCCATCGAATGCAAGATTAAATAAATTCATCCCCTTCCCATGTTGTGGAACTAAGGGATATAACCTAACCACAACTGCCAATTATTTTCTGTCCAGACCCTTAACGAAACATCTCCTACAACCTTCCCTTAGAATGTCCCGATGAGGGTTATGTCTGCATATCATGTAACTTCCATGACCTAACATCTCAAACTACAATCATTTGGAATTTCTAGCCCTATATTTCGTATAGTTGATTTTTTTATTCGACTGGGATATCGAGCCTGATTTTGGGCCTTTCTTATCCAAGCTCAATCTCTCTCTCTACCTTCCATCCTGATTTAGAGAATTAGAAGAAGGAAAAGATTGAGAAATGGCATTATTTTTTTAGTCCTCGAGATGGTTTCCTTCATTAAAAGAGGGAATCTGAATCATATTTTTCTCGGATTTTCCAACTGGATCATTAACTTTGACTCCTTCGGGGTGATGGATACTTGTACTATGTGTGTTGGCTTAAGGACTTTGATAAAACTCATCATATGTGAAAAAATATCATGATCTGAATAGATTGATCCCATAATCAATGTTTTCCCCATCATCTATATCCATTTCACATGACCTAAATCTTGTTGACGTGAGCTAGATGTTTGAAAAGGATAGGTGCAAAAGATCCTACCCATGGAACAAAAAAGGCAAGTTTGAGATTCGAATGTGGTTGTTGGAAGAAGGGAGAGAATGAAAGTTGTGGGGGGGAGGGACTTAGGGCCTTAGGCCCTTAGACCTTCGATTTCTTCATATTTGGGAAAGGGCTCCATGTGGCCCAGAACTGAGGCCCTCCCTACTGCGACCTAACGTTGAACCTCTATATGTCCCTGAGCTATGGAAACTATAGATCCCATGCATTCCACTACATAAATGGCCTTATTTAATAAAGAGGACCCTTTTACATTAAATACCCATCCATTATTATCTAATGGGCCTTATTTAAATAATATGTCCTTATACATTAATTAACAAACTTTTTCTAGCCTAAAATAGGGAGGTTAGGGTACGACCCTAACAATATACCCGCACACTACTTGAATGTAAAAATAATAGGATTTCATTGATTTTTGGATATTGCAACAACCGAGATCACTACAGGACCAAGATAATCATTTTTCATTTCTTCCACAAAAAAATGTTACTTCATTGGTATGTACATAATCAAACATATGTGGATTTTATGAGGGTTCAAGGGGATTTTTGGGTGGGTTGCACCTTTCAACACCTACCAATTAGGTAAGACCACATGTCACTTCGTTAATAACCTCCAATCTACAAGTATACTATGACTTGGATTTAACAAAAGGTCTTTGACACTTCCATCATGTGCTTCTTCAATCCAATTAAGACCATGCCTCTAGTTCCACATTTTCATAAGTGAGGCAGGGGAGCCTTATCTTGAATTGACGAGTCTCCCCATCCATATTTTAAAAAAAAATAGAGTCTGTTATCTCTCACAGATGATTCTTGCAACTCAAGTGCTATGATCCAATCCCATTTATGGAATTTGAGTTCAAACAAAAAAAAAATCTCACATTTGATTCTATCCATGTTAAAATCTAATGGTTGTTAAATAACTATATGTGACTATGAAGCCTATTGTGTAAAACTACCCAATTTTTGCCACTATTGAAATAAGGCTCAGATACCACACTCTTGAATTCCTTTTGCGAATAATTTGGAAGAATATATCTTCACTCTCAAGCAACCAACCCCTATCAATAGCCTATGGATGAAGGCTTCCTAATTGGCCTAGCCTTTATGCTCATCTACAATCTCTCTACCTCCTCACCAAAGTCCTCAAATTCTCCTTTCACAATGTTAATTTTTTGTTATCCTCAAATTTCTAGTTAATAGCAATAGATAGAGAACACAACATGGAAGTTGAATAATTTTGAATGCGAGAAAAGTGAAAATGAATTAACATTAAAAGACTTGAGGGTATGACTTTGTTGAATGAATTACTCTAATTCTATTAAAAAATACTCCACTAATTAATTCTATATGATATAGTTAAATTATTTAAATAAATTTTAAATATAATTTTTATGTGATTTCAATAATTTAAAAATATATATTAAAAATTACTCCACTAATTAATTATTAAATTATTTAAATAATTTTTAATTATAATTTTATGTAATTTAAATAAATTTTGAATAATTTAAATAAAATATTATTTTCCAAAGTGAAGTTATTATTGCAGTGATGATAACCCATTGGACATAAAATACTGCCATGTCAAAGAAGTGAGTAGTCAAATTCAATACAAAACACAAAACTTTAAAAAATGTTGTGAAATAAGAAATTAATATATTTTCAAATTGAGGATAAATAACATTTAATGTGGTTTCTTAAAGGAAAAATCGAAGTTCTTTTCTGGTCGTCTTGAAATTAGGTTACCACTGGTCATGCCCAATGCCTACATATTATATATTTAACTCCACTTCATATTTTCCACTTCTTTGTTCACTTTCATGTTCACAACTTAATGTCCGGTAAATATTTGGGTGAACTTGATCAGGAAATAGGTGTTTTTGAAGTTCTCTAATGGATTTTCTTCCAAACGATATCATTCGAGAGTGCTTTCTAAGAGTTTCTTAGGCATCACATGAAGACTTGAAAGTTGTGTGCAAAAAATGGGAGGTTATCGTGAGTAGCCCTAAGTTCTATGTGGATAGAAAGATATATGGAATGAGAGAGCAATGTTGTTCTTGATTCAAAGAGATCTGAAGGTTGATTTTGCTTTTGTAATAATGGTTCATGACCCTATGAAGGGAACCTAGGAAATGTTCCCTCCCCTCTATGCTACAATAATAGTAGCTTCTCGATGCATTGTTGTGAACCGAAAGTTGGTTCTCATAGGAAGATTCTATTAGTTCATCATGACTTTGACAACGAGTGTATACATTTATGACTTTGATTCTACCAGAAGAAGCTGTGGAGATGACATGCCTAAACTCGATCCTTCTTTTCATGTTGTGTCTCTTCTTCCACCGGACTTGTCTACATCGCTGGTGGGAACAATGAGCGTAGAAATCCTCTGGTTGTTGCAGGAGCTTATAGTATGGAGGAATACAAATGGGAAATTATGCCTCCTATTATCCAACCGCACGGTCTAGGATGCCACGATGTTTTCATAGAAGGTAAATTCATTCTGCATATAGTTGTTGAACACATCTACCACACTTAGAGGGGGGGTGAATGAGTGTGGGGCTCCTTTTCCCAAAACTTCCCTCTTGAACAAAAACTCATCAATTAGCATTCAACATTTATTCATTACCCATTGTTGTCATTTATAACCAGTTAGATGTGAGAACATATCAACAACATATATCAATAATATATTATCAATCAAGTCATCACCACAATGAACACAAAGAACAAAAGATGTATGTACAATTTTCTTTTTATTACAGACTACAATCCTTGGGGTTTATCAGCAACAACTGAATAGAGTACAAATCTACAAGAGAACCAACTCTATATGCAAGACTCAACTTGCATTCTCAGCACCAACTGAGATGAGGCAACAATCCTCAACAGATATCAATATGTACCATAAACAAGAGCATCAACCATGCACCAACCTGTGCCAAACAACCTGTAATCAACCTGTACCATAAACAAGTGCATCCAACCATGCACCAAGTATATACCAATCATGTTTCAACCACTCATCAATATGTACCAAAATCATCAACTATACACCTCATGTATGTGCCAACTCATCAACTGCTTGTCTCAACCATGACTAGTTTTGGATTAGTCAACAACCCTAACTTGAAATAATCATAACTTTGTACCTGTACTGAATAAATATATGAAACTGATACAAAATGTTCTTCAGTGTGTTTTATGAAATTCCTTCAATTTTTACTATTTGGAACCTCTCAGAAAAGGAGTTATAGAAAATATGGCATATCTTGCTGAATTCTGGCTTATTCTAGAGAGCGACCTTGTAGAGAGTGCCCCACACCGAATATTTAATGAATAGATATGAAAATTTTAGAGCGCATACTACAGCCTGTAATCTAACCAACACAATTGGGATCATTGAATTTAGATCTCTTATGAAGAAGTTATGACGTTTTTACCCGAAATACCTGATTTTGACTAGTTTCGGGACTAGCCACAAACCCTATTTTCCACAGAGTTTAACTCCCAAAATACAACGACCCACAATATTAATTTTCAACCACATATACTTGGCTATGTTTTCTCACTTTCATATCAATTTTAGGATCTGAATCATTATAGAAACAAAGTTATAACAGAAATGGTGAGATGACCTGTAAATAACATACCTTAGAAAGCACCATCAAAAGAATTTATCCTTCCTTGCATTTTGGCCTTCTTTTCTTCACTTTCATCAGCATTTCAGCTTAGATATCCTTGGTTACCTCAATCACCTATAGATATTCAATATCCTCAAGTGTTCCACACCAAAAATTCTCAAGAAGCTCTCACAAGAAGCTCTCCATCAATACTCCAAAATATATTCCCACAAGAAGCTCTCCATTGATCCACAAAAAGGATGATCTACAAGAGACCATTGCTATCTTATTTATACTCTCATCCTCTAGGTCACTTAACCCATTTTTAGGTCACTTAACCCATTTCTAGGTCACTTAACCTATTTTCCTTATTTTATGGTTAACCACTTTCCATAAATAGAAAGTTCTCCAATACTTTTATCATTTAAATATTTCTTCTTGATTTTTTCACCCTACTTTATCATTTCTTGATTTTTTCACTTCTCTTGATTATTTAAAAAATCCACCTTGAATTTTTCACTTTAATTTATCATTTAAATAATATTAACCCACTTCTAGGTCACTTAACCTATTTTCCTTATTTTTAGGGTTAACCACTTTCCATAAATATTCCTTCTTAATTTTGTCACCTTACTTTATCATTTCTTGATTTTTTCACTTCTCTTGATTATTTAAATAATCCACCTTGAATAAATAATAGTAACCCATTTTTAGGTCACTTAACCTATTTTCCTTATTTTTAGGGTTAACCACTTTCCATCCTTCTTGATTTTGTCACCTTATTTTATCATTTCTTATTTTAGGTCACTTTGATTTCTTTGACTTTGGGGGCTTCAAGCCTTCACGTGGGGGTCCTTCATCTTCGTAAGGCTATAAATCTCAAACCATGAGGAGTTATGTGACATTCCACATACCACTAGAAATGGCATGACAAGCACTATCCATCTAGGATAGTTTCACCAACAATTTCCTTGATCTTCATCTCATTATTCCTCATACAAGCATGAGTCCCCCAACCTTTCTTCTATGATAACTCAATCCATAAAGCATCTTCCCATGATGGCTTTCACCATAAGGGGACCACTTTGGAGTTCATCAGTTTGTACACCTTATCAATCATGATAAGACAATAATGAGAGCATGGGTCCTCCAACCATTCTTCTAGGATAAATCAATCCGCAAAGCGTCTTCTTGTGAGGGCTTTCACCATAAGGGTACCACTTTGGAGTTCATCCATTTATGCACCTTATCAATCATGATAAGACAATAATGAGTCATCTATACATTTTTCCAACAATGCATCATATACCAATCAAACCACATCGATCCATCTTCATCATGTATCAATGACAACTCATTGATCCATCTTAATCTATGCATTCTCATCAAGGACAATACATATTGTATTACATCAATAATAAATCAATCAATCCTTTGAAATCAATCAATCATTTGACATCAATCAATGACATCAATAAATCAAACCATTGGCATTAATGACAACATGATCCAACAATCTCCCCCTTTGGCATTGATTGCAATACCAACATTGATGTCAACACCAATTACCAATTATTGATGTCAACATGTACATATGACATGCTCTACATCAATAGTCAATGTGACTATCTCTCCCCATCAATAAACGTCAATCACATCAATGTGATTAAATCTCCCCCTTTGACATCAATGGCAAAGGAACATTCTCATCTTGGGGCTACTCCCCTTGCTTGAACACTCCTTGGGACTACTCCCCCTGTCTGAATGCCTTTGAACTTCCTCAATAATCTCTCCCCTTTTGAACAAGGGATATCACTCTGATGTAATGTTGAAGATACATCAAACATACTTCCCCTGTGACCATTTCTCCCCCTGGAATTATTCTTTTGTGCTCTTTCTTCAAATATCTCCTCCTAGAATCATGGGAAGAAGAATGACTCCCCCTAAGGGTATGTCTCCCCCTATCTTCTCTGCAAGATGAACAATATTCTACCATATGAATATCCTTGGACCTGTTCATGCATCAAACTTGTGCCATACCATACATCATGAAACAAAATATATGTCATCAATGAAATAGAGAATCATGAACAATATATTCACCAAGTACATCATGTACCAAAATGTGCCCACCATGCACAACACCCATGTACATCAACCATGTTCATCAACAATGTGCCAAAAGATATCATCTATGAAATGTATCCAGCATATGCCAACATGTGCATCTACCAATATGCCAACATGTGCATCTACCAACATGCCAAACAATGTGCATCTATCAATATGCTAAACAAATGCCATCTATGAGTGTACCATAATACATCATTACTTGCACCAAGCAAGTATATCAACCATGCGTCAATATGCTAAGATTCCCCAATGATGTACAAAATGACTATCAATCTACATGTCTCAATGTGTAGCTCATCCACATGAAAAATGCATGCACCATGATATCCAACAATACCATATGCTTCCAATAATACATCATAAGATATATCAATGAAACTTCAAAGAGTACCAGCCATGTACTCCAATAGATCAACATCAAACCATACTCATGTGTTAGTGTCATGCAATCGAGATTTTATTTTACATAATCCAATAGATGAACACTTAAACCTGCAACAAATAGTGTCAGAACCTGCAACAAACAATATCAAACCCTACAACAGAGTTATACCATCACATCAAAACTCCAAGCCATGTGCATTGCCTTTTTCCCAAGGCTTTACAACAGACACGCAGCCTGTTGCACAACTAAGTGCATGTGTACATGACCTATTCAAGGTCAGAATGCATGGACATGTGGCTGTCACCATTGTTACCTGTGTGTGCCTTAGTAAATGGCACATTTGAACTTCCCTTCAATACTTCATTATGAACTGGCTGCTCTGTCTTCTTCAACCACTTCTGTAGATGACCCTTCTCTTCAGAACTTGAGCTCTGAGTATCCATATTTTCAAAGATGTCTCCCTTTCTTACTTCATTCCTTCTTCTATCCATGCTATGTGAAGTCCTCATCATGGACTTTCTTCTTGTGCTCCATCACTCCTGGGATTTGTGGCCAAATCTACTACAGCTGTAGCATCTCATAGAGTTACAGTAAACATAAATATGTCATATTTGATCACATCTCCAACACCTTGTGGTGTTATAGAATCTTCCATTATATCTTATTTCATAAGATCTACATTCAAAATCTTTGTGACCCTATCCATTACATGGATAACAATGCCCATGAAAAATACTTTCATACCTTTGCTTTGGTGTCCCAAGAATAGATTCTTGATGTCTTCCTTTCTTTATTCTTTTGAAATTTTCTTTTCCTTGTGTTTATGATTGCTTTGCAACATTGTCTTCCTTCTTTGATATATTTACCTCATGCCTCTTTGAGGTGCTTGCTTCAGCATGTGTATCTTCTCCTTTGTATCCAAGACCTGATTTATCACATGATGATCTTTGACTTTCCCAGATCTCATCCGAGATTCGTGAGATATTCAAGAATTTGTTTGACTTTTCCACCTTCTTTCTAAGGTCAACAATTTCATCTTCTAACTTACAACATGACTCTTCCTTTTCATTTATTTCAATCTTCAATAGTTCCTCTATTCTTTTAGCTTCTTCAATTTGTGTCTTGAGATGGACAATAGTTTCAAAACTTTTACTAATCTCATCATCTATATTCATGTCTTCTTTTCCATTCTTTA